>PVHP010006175.1:0-50218 GCA_004024765.1 Zapus hudsonius
GATTTATCACCCTTTTCATATTTATATATTCTAGACTTATTTGGCTACTGCTTTTTTAAAGGATTGTAGGACATATGTTTATGAATAACATGGGCTTTTTTTTTCTTTCTAAAAGTTTCTTGATATCAAGGTTATACTGGTTTCACAAATGAGATTTTGAAACAGCCTCCTTTCCTGCCCCCTTTGAGGTCTCATTAGCCATTGCTTTTCTGGATTTGAATATAATGTGAATCTATTTTTTTTTCATTGTTTTGGTGTTTTGTATGTATGTGTGCGAGGGGTGCATGTGCCAGCACCCGCATGTGGAGGTCAGAAGACACTGAGTGTCTGTCTCCTCCTTCCACCTTGTTTGGTACAGGGTTTGGTTGTTTATCATCACTATCTTTGCCAACTTAGCTGGCTCACAAGCTTTTGGGCTATTCTCCTGTCTCCTCCTTCTCGATGTGGGCACACTGGGATTGCAGACACCCACCTCTGCAGGTGGCTCTTACCTGAGCTCTGGGATCCAAAGTTGGTGTTCATACTTGCGTGCCAGGCACTTTTGCCAGTGAGTCATCTGCCCAGCCCCTTCATTTTGTTTTTCCAGTTGATTTTTATTCTCCCAGTGTGCTGGATTTATAGATTAGTGTGTGTCATTAATTTTGGAGTTTTGGGCATAATTATTGTAAACATCTCTTTTTTCTTCTGGCATCCCACTAATAAATATGCTGCAACTTTTATCAATGTCCCATTATTTTTGGATAAACTCTCATTTTCTTTTCTTATATTACAGTTTGTGGAGTTTGTAGTTTTTTTTTGTTTTCACTATTTATTTGTGTATATATTTGTGTAATAGTATAATATGTGTGTGTTTGCACACACATGCCTTGGTGTGCATGTGGAGGTCAGAGGACAACATAAGCATATTACTCCTCTCTTTTTTTGAGGCAGGTTCCCTCACATACGTACCACTGCTGCTTGCTAGCTTTAGGATTTTCCTGGCTCAGCCTACCATTGCAGAAGGCACATTGGAATTCCAGATGTGTGGGCCACTTTGCATTCAGCTTTATGTGGGTGCTGAGGGGGATTGAATTGAAGTCTGCAGACTTGCAAGCAAGAGCCTTTACCTGCTGAACATCTACAACATTGATGTTTTCTTATCCTTGAGGCCATTGATATTTCCTTAGCTATCCTATTTAGTGTATCTGTCAAAGGTATTCTTCATCTGCTTGCAGTCCTTTCTTTCCCTTTCTTCTACCATTTCCCTTTGATTCTTTTTGTAGAAATTTCATCTTTTTATTCATGTCACCTTTCTCTTTTTGCCTGTTGAACACTTTTTCAATTTGAGCGTGGAGCATATTAATCATAGTTGTTTTCAATTCATTACCAGACAATTCCAGTATCTGCTGAACAGATGAGTCTGATATTGGTAATTGTTTTGTGTTACCAACATTTCTCTCATGCTCTTTGGCCTGGCCTGTAATGTTGTGTTGAAAGCAGGCTCTAGTGTCCAGCAACAGGTCATTAGTATGAGCACTGATATACCCTGGTTGGAATTCAAGTAGACTTAAGTTTTGCCATACATAGATGCAGAATGCTTGGCTTCAAATTCAACTAGTGTTCTTGTTTTTAATCACATCTCCTGACTTTGGTATTCTCTCCAGAGATGGTCTGGAGAGGGTCTTTACAGTTTTATTTTCAGCAGTTTTCCACAGTGTTGTCTTGGGTAGTGGTATGATGTGATGATGGAGAGGGTTTTGCAACATTTCAACTGAGATTCAGTGCTTCAAAGGCCTTTGCGTCAGAGATATGACCTTCACAAGTATTTCTCTAGCTGCCCCTTTCCCTCAACCTTCCTCCTTTATAACTACTGAGTTTCCAGTGTATTTACTTGAAGCCTTGAGACAGGAAAGCTTGGGTGGCTGGATAGGGATGGGTACCTTCTCCAGTTGGAGTAGGCTCTGGAAAAGCACTTTTCTGAAGTATTGAGCATATTTCAGAGTGATTGTCTGTCCCTTTTCCTAAAACATCATACTTTCAGAAATCCTCACAGACAATATAGGGTTCTTGGATGGAATATCCATAGAAATGTTGGCCTTGGGAATTTTTTTTACTTTTCTACTGGTGTTCATTGATGCTCTACCAATTCATCCAAAACTGCTGTATAAACTTTTTAAGAGGTTAGGGTGCCAGTGGTTTATCTTGGACTTTTTCTATGAGCTCATTCCTCTAGATTTCAGGGTGGTGTTTTTTGTTTTTTTCCATGCATGTCTGTCAGTTCAAGTTGCTCTAAACAAATAACAATGGACATTTGTTTCTCAGGACTTTCGGGGGTCATGAAGTCCAAGATCAGGTATTGGCTGATTTAGTTCCTGGTTAGGGCTTGTGATGGTTCATCTTCATAGTCAACCTTATTGGATTTGAAATCACCTAGGAGACACACCTTTGAGTGCGTCTGTGATGATGTTTCTAGGGATGTTTTTCTGAGGAAGTAAAGACACACTGTGAATGCAGGTGACACTTGCATGGACTTGGGTGCTAATCTGAATAAAACAAGGAGAAAGGGAGCCGAGAACCAGCATTCAACAATTTTTTGCTTCTATGTGGATGCAATGTGACCAGTGCCTCATATTCCCACCCACAGCTAGAGCCACTCTCCCTGGCCCCTTCCCTGCCCTGATGTAATCTACATTCAAACTGTCCACAGCTTCTTCTTGTCAGGTGTTTATTACAGCAGTGAAAACAGAAAAGTAATGAACAGAGGGCATTCTTGTCAGTTTGAAGATGCCTGCTTCTTTGTGGTGTTCTTTCATAGTATAGAGGGGAAAAAAGAGATCTGGTATCTCTATTGATTTAAAAAAAATCTCTCATGGGAGCCCCAACAACATTACCTTATCTAAGCCTAAATATCTCCAAACAGTTCCATTTCCAGAGACCATCACACCAGGTATTAGAGCTTTACTATTATGAACTTTAAGAGATGCAATTTCTTCCATGTCACCAAGTGGTATCAGTTTTCTGATGTGTTGAAGAAAGGATGTTGGTTTTTAGTTTGTCCATTTTCTTCAAATACATACATACATACATACATACATAGTTTATATATATATGTATATTTTATGCATATATAATTTTCCTGTGTGAATAATTGTTGCTGTTTTATTATTTTCTCTTGTGTGTAAGGCATTATATTAGAAACATTGAACAGATAATTGAGGCATAGAAGGGTGTCTTTTTATAGAACATATTTTAACTTACTTCTGCTGGCAATAAGCAGCACATCAAACCTCTCTGAGTTCCTTGCTACAAGATTACAGATGGAAAAATTGCAAATATGGCCCTTAATCTGTAAGGGCTTGTCTATCTTTCTCTTACCTTTAGTCCTAGATCCTTGAAGTTCTGATATGAAATTTATGGAAGCATAAAAGGTAATCTCATCCTTTGGCAGGGATCTATGACTAAAAAATTACTACTAATCCAGTGAAGTTGTTAAGTATCTTCCCAGCATCTCTTTCTTCTCAAGAATCTATTAGTCACCCCTTGGGAATTCTATCATATGTCAGATGAGAGATGTTTCCTATTTTACTGGGGTTATTTTTAGCTCAATCTATATTTTTGTTTGTTGTTTACTCTAGGGTTTGTGCGGAATTTCCTAGTCTCACACTTTTAAAATGTGATTTTATATAGTGTTCAAAAGTTATTTTCCTTCTCAGTAAGTATTTACTTTCACAAAACTATACCTATAATACCCTAATATAATCGCAAGCTTTATGACCTGTCCGTGGATCCTCTCTGTAACAGTTTATTGCATTATTTCAACCACAGTCATGGGTGACAGTCAAAGTTGTATCTTTCATGTGCTTTCTCTCTGCTTGCTATTTGATCTCTTTGACTTGAAAATTCAAACCTTGGACTTTAACAGGAACCAAACTGTATTTTTACAATGTATGTGTATAGATTCTAGTATGAGATGAGGATTGGTACTACTTTGTTGCTAATAATTTCATGTCCCTTCAAATTAATATTTTAAAGAATATTGAATATTTTCTGCGGTATGTTAGAAGCTGCTTTTATATTTATAAGATTCTATTCTGTTTCACTTTGAAAATTGAGATTTATTATATATGAAGATCAAATCTAGGCCATCATTACTATTTATGTATAATGACAGATGAATTACATTCATGTTCAAGATTGAGTCAACTCAATCTTTTGTAGCCATGGCTACAATGCTCTGTTCAATATAATGTTTAAATGTTTTTCTTCTCCAAGTTTATATTAGCAAATACCTTACTTTTCAGTAGTTTTTATTTTATTTTTTCTTTGCTTTTCTCTTGGACTTTTCCACACGAAAAAACCTCTTGGGAGGCACATTTAGTAAAGATTTATAACTGACATCAAATAAAGAAGTGATCTTTATTTGACAGCATGTGGCTATGATTTATTTAGTGTCTTCTGTTAGCTGACAATGCCAAAATGAGTTGTATTTGCCACTAGGTCATGTGTAGGTCACTTGAATTCTCATATTAAGAGAGATCAATAATGACAAGAAGGTTCTCATGTTTTCCTGTCCATTTGTTGTGTTAAATGTTAGTGATGCTGCTGTGTATTTTGGCTGGAGCTGGACTGATTTGTGTGTAATTAGAATCTACTGGCTAAGTATTGCATAACTGGTCCCATGTTTCTGATTTGTGATAGTGAAGTTTTTTAGCTCCTTATTAATTGTCCTAGATAATCCTTACACACACACACACACACACACACACACACACACACACACACACACACACACACACACAGAGTTGCAATTACTTTCTTTTGTCCAGGAGAAAATCCTGACCAGAAAGCAGTTTATGGAAGGAGAGAGTTTATTTCACTTACAGTTTTTGGAGCAGATTTTCTCTTGGTGGGGAAAGCATGGCAGAACAGACAATCAGGGTATCACATGTAGACATGCTAAGTGAGAGATAAGAGCAAGAGTGAGTGAGCTCTGAAGACCTGGTAGGCTGGACTAATAAACCTCAAGGTCTGCCCCTGGTGGCACACCTCCTTCAGCAAGGCTCAACCTCCCAAAGACTCCACCAGCTGGAGATTAAGTACAAGGCTTCTACACAGAAATATGAGGTTATGGGGGACTTTTTGTATTCACCCCTCCTAATACATACAAAAGCCCAGAATCTAAACACAGAACATTTTAATGTGCAGCACAAGTTTGAAAAAATAGTGCCCTGAACCAAACATTCTAAAAGACAGATTCGAATTGATGGACATTAATTTTTTAAGCATAAGCTCATGATTTCCACAAAAATGAAGCTACAGTGCCGTAGAGATAGTGGGAATAGTGGTTATGTGTTACAATCCAAAACATAGTTAATCTTTATTCTATTTTTGGATTCAATGTTGAAGTTTATTAAGAAAAGCATTTAATATCAATTTATGCACAACATTAAAGAAGAGAAAGGTATATAAGAAAAGAACAGTTGTATATACCCAAGAGTGGATGTGGGTCTCTAAAGAGAGCTGAATAGTTAATCTTTCTTATTAAAACCTCAGTTAGCAATGTTGACCAGTAAAAAAGGATGCAGCTATCTAGAATGATCTGATGATTACTGTCTAAATATCTGTGAGATCTAAATATGTTCTTCTAATTACATCATTGAAAATAATCATGTAGGAATTTGCCCTGCAAAACAGCAACACAAGTCTGTGACAATCCGAGGGAGGAGAGTTATTTCCGAGACCAAGCATGATTGAGACATTTCAGATAATTGTCACTGTCATGTATGATACAGTGAAAAGAAGCCCCTCGATTGAGACACAAGTTGAACTTTATTTGATTTGGCTTTAAAGCCCCATCTTTCCCCTCCTAGATAAATATAAAAGTATGAAGAAAATAAAGCAGGAAGAGTTGATGTGAGGTGCCAGGTATACTTACCTTAGAAACAGATGAGACAGACTTATCGCAGGGAGAAATATTTTAGCCAGTACTTGGAAAGAAGCGGAGAACCTGACTGCACAGAGGTCTGTGTGGAGGTGGTTCTAAGCAGAGTTGATGATGTCCTGACAAGGACTGCACATGACCTGTTCACGGTGACCCAGTGAGGCTAAAGCTTCGTCTGAGGCTGTTATGATTGAATAAGGAGCTGCAGTTTTGCTCAAGAGGCAGAGGAAGCAGTGGAGCGACACAATTTGATCTGCCTTTGTGAATCCTAAGTGCTGTGCATCAGGAAGGGTGTTGGGAGAGTGAGTGTGGCTGTGAATGGAGGGAGAGAACAGAAGAATAAAACAGCCAAGAAGGAGCTATGGTGGTAGCTGTAGTGAGAGAATGCTTTGTGGAATCAGGTGTCTATACTGGAGATGATCAAAGTTGCATACTAGTTACTTTTGCTTGCTGCTCTGACCAAATACCTAGCAAGAAGCATTTAAGAGAGGGAGGATTGTTTTGACTCATGGGCAGAGGCTATAGTCCATCAGGGCTGGGAAGGTATTCTGGCCAGGGCATGAGGTAACCAGTCACTTTGTATCCAGTAGTCAGTAGGCAGAGGCAGATGAATACTGGTGCTCAGGTCATTTAACAAAATGTGTGTCTGTGTGTGTGTGTGTGTGTGTGTGTGTGTGTGTGTGTGTGTGTGTGTGTGCAGGTGCACACATGCCACAGTGTGGTACATGTAATTAGAGGTGGAGGTCAACCCCTGGTGCCAGTCTTTCCCTTTCATCTTGTTTGAGACAGAACCTCCTTAACTGTTCTTCATCCCCCATGTCTTCCATCAGCTGGCCTTTGAGCCTCTGGGGATTCTCAACACTTCTCATCTGGCTGTGGGAATCCTGGGATTGCCATTGCCTGCTATTGTGCCTGGCTTTTCGTGGGTCCTGAGAGGGATCAAACTCCAGTCCTGTAGCTGCACAAGTGCTGGACCCACTGAACCATCTTCTAGCTTTCTTTGCCCCTTTTATTCCATCCGGGACCCCAGCCGTGTGCTCATGCCATTCTCATTCAGGGTGGGCCTTTTCTTCCTCAGTTAAACCTCTCTGGAAACATGCTCCCAGACCCAACCAGAGGTTCCTATCCTAGGTGATTCTATCTCCAGCCAAGTTGACAATGAAGATTCCCAGAGTTTGGATATGATTTGGAGGCATGCTCCCACATAGACTGATTATTAGATTTTAAGAAGGGGGGAGGAGGAGAATGAGAAAGAGGAATAAGAAGACCCGAGAGAGGAGGAAGCTTGGGGAGAAGTAAGAATGAAATGTAAGTGATTACACCATCAATCATGTTTCATGCTGACTTCTCCACATGCAAAGTCTCATTGTGGGAAAAATAAATCACCTGAGGTGTTGGGTGCTATATAGTCCAGGTTTGCAGGCATGCTATGTGCCAAGCAATGCATCCTGATATTGTGGAAACACAATGTCAGCTCTTTCTTTACAATGGTTTTGCAAATGTCGGAGGATTTCCCCCCACTTTTCTGACCTTTAATCTCTTCATTTGCAATTTCCCTGGGCTGCCTTAGCATAATTGAGAAGGTCTCTCTAGCTCTGGAATTCTGGAGTCTTGAGTCTAATCACAGGTCTTTCCAACTTCTTATTGTTTCCAGTTTCCTTTTAGAGTTTTGAGTGTGTGTATCAGGCAGTGGCTCTGAGGAAGCTTAGTGACCTGTTAGCAGAGTGCAGTTCCCACTGATTTTGGGTGAGGCTTTTGTTTATGCTGATGAGGAAGAGGAGAAAGTGAAGGAATGGAAACACATCTTCTCTTTCCTCAGTCATCCATGATGTGATCAACTTCTTTGCTGAACCAGATAAAAGGTTTTCAGTACTAAAAATTTTCTCAAAGTTTTCATGCTCTTCACAATGGTAGCAGTCACACCATGGCTATGACTTTTAGGCTTAATCTTCATTTTAGGGAAACATTTTTTTAATTGAGGGTATCATAGTTGAAAGCTGGTTTCATGGGTGTGGTGGAATTTAAATTATTGGATAAAAAGGACAGTGTAGGCAACAGTAACTTCTGTGGATGGAGAGACTTTATGACAAAACTGTTAAGATGATTTTCTTAAAGAACATGGCGCTTTTTCAGAGTGAAGTAGCAAATGATACATCGCTTGTATATATTACAGGTAGTAAAGGAAAGACAATGTTCTCTGGGTATCTTGATGTCTTTTTTCCCCTTTCTTCCAGGGGTTTTCTGGAAATGCAAATGCTGATAGTGTTGTGTACTACAGACTCCAGCCTTCCATCAAAGCCAGATATCTGCGCTTCATCCCCCTGGAATGGAACCCCAAAGGTAGAATTGGAATGCGAATCGAGGCCTTTGGGTGTACATACAGTAAGTGTTTAATTACCCAACACAATAAAATAGATCCAAAGGAGGTGCTTTATAGATGAACTGCACACTAAAATTGTCTTTTGCGGAAAACTTTTTTTTTATGTATTATTGACTTGAGTGTCCAACTTGAACATTTTAATTCAGAGAAGAAAGAAGCATATGTGTGTGTGTGTGTGTGTGTGTGTGTGTGTGTGTGTGTGTGTGTGTGTGTCTATGGGTGTTTATATGAAAGCATTTCTCCCAAAGCTAGTATTATTGATTAGATCTAAGTTTTCAAATATTAGAGCTGTCCCTCAAAGTGTAAAACTTGATACTTCATGTACACATCCTGAATTTAAGAAAAGAGATAGTGGTCCATTTAGTATAACCAGTCAACTGTTATGAAACCAAAGAATGTTTTTCTCTCAAGCCTAAAAATAATATGCCATATAATTAATTTTTAAATATGTTATACCCTCAGCATAAATTAATGGAAACTGTGAAGACCTCTGCCAGAATATAAAATGTATCTGAAACATTTTCACATAAAAAGGTAGAAACCACAGATTTCACTTAGTTTCCTCTTAATGAGGCATTTTATTAAATCTCTTTATGGGGAAAGGACCAAGAGTTATTGATAGTGCACCTCAAGCCACACCATCCTGTTTGACGTTCCTTTGTTATAGAACAATGAGTTAGTGACTATGGTCTACATGGATCCGGTGAACAGTCTCTTGTTTGGGGAGATTTAGTCGTTACCCAGCATCTTACAACTAGGCCATGGAAAGAGCCGGAAAACTCAGGATTGTTCAGTGTCACTACAGCATTTCTCCTCAATAAACTTTTTTTTAAAAATCCACCAAAGCTTTTTTTTCCACATGTGTTCTATTACTTTATGAGGTAATGCTGCCTGAGTTCTTCTTTATTGTACTCACAGAAAAGGAAAACATGTCATAGAGAGGTCAAGTGCCTTGATGAAGTGTTTTGACCTGTGTCAGGTGGAGGGATCACGTTCTATAGATTGTGTAAGTCTCCTTGTATATTTAGTATTGTCCCTGGTTCCCACCTTTTCCATCAATCAACAAACTCTGTTCCCTCCTGGCCTTTCGAACAATTATAATAATGATGTACTCATGTAATAGTTGTTGAGTTAACAACAACAGCACTATTGATATTAATACCATTAATTTTCATAAATCTAGAAATAGAAAGATTTTCCTGAGTGATCATAGTCACTTGAGTGTTTCTCATATGCATGGCACAAAACACTTTATGATTTCTCAAAGGAGTCAAAATAAATTTGACTAGATAATTCCTCAATTTCCCCACTTTGCAAATAAAAGCTACAGTTTCAAGTGCTTGCCTTGCTCGAACTACATAGAGCGTTGGTGTCGTAGTGTTTCTAGTCAAGTCTGCAGAGCCTAGAACACCAACTCTGCACCCTCCAGCTGCTGATCGCAGACATGAATCCACGAACAGCTTTCTCCTCACCCTCTGGTAAGCCTGTCTGTTGGCTTCCTTGGCCTCCACAGTCTAGTTAACTACTCTGGTTATGTGAACTTCTCATTTCATAGTTTCCACACCTGGAAAAACATGATCTTAAAAAAAAAAATATTCCACCCTGATCAAGATTCTAGAATGTGGAAGTCAGTCCTATTTACTATTTTGTTGCAGCCCTAAGGATTGAACCTGGGCCTCATATGTTAGGCAAGCGCTTCACCACTGGTGTGAATCCTCAACATGTGTCTTTGGATCGTTGAGTTCAACTACATGATGGACAGTCAGTGAAATTTCAAAAGTGCACTTATCTTCTGTGTGTGTGTGCTAAGAGCATCGATCTTGCAAAAAGATGAGAGCAGGCATGTGTTTGGTGTAGAGTCTATGGCAAGCATGATTTCATAGAGACATTCTAGGCTAATTCTTAAACCACCAAGAGGAAATTGGAACTTGGAGAGAAACTAACTTCAAACACTTACTACAAATCCAGTCTTGACTTTAAGCTCAGTGCTATTTGGTTGCAACTCATCACTGTTCAGGATGTCCATATGATAATGGCTGGCAAGGTTCAGGTTTCTTTGCATTCTCTCTGTTTCCCTGTAACTCAGGCTTAGCCAACTCTTTCCTTCCTCTCCTGGGTCTACACCTTTGTGAATGCTCTTTTTCGCTTTATTTCATTTTTCTGTCTTGGGGTTGAGCATATGGTTCACTTGGTAATCAATTTCCTTTTCAAAAACACTGACCAGTGGTTAACATGGCAGTACTAAACCCAATTTTAAACTCATACCATGAGACAGCATGTTAGAAGTCACTACAAGATGATGGTATATCAATCAAAATTATTAAACTATACAAAATAATGCATTTAATGGAAACATCCTAGAGACAGGCTGATATTGGGTTGGATGTAAGTAACTTTGGGGAATCTATTGGATCAAATTGGCTTTAATTCCTCAGTCACAGTCTCCCCTTTCATATTCTCTACTTATTAATATCATCAGCCTTGAAAGACTTTGCTAAACAATTTATTAAATATGACAGTATACAACCACTACTTATTACACAGTTAATATGAGTGAGAGACTACTCTTTATATGTATTTTCTTATTCAAGTCTAACAACACAGTGAAGTAGGTCTAATAATGCCACCGTCTTATGCAGAAGTAAGAGAAGACAACAGAATTCTCTAATTCATGAGTTATATACTAGCTCTGGGTTGTCTGGCCCAGTAATAGCTGGAACCACATGGCTGTTCCCATCCACTAGCTGAAGAGCTCAAATGTTTTCAGCAAAGCATCTGGTTTGAAGATGTTGTCTGCAACCCTCTCAGAGGCACAGGTTCAAGATTAGATTTTTCTCCAGACACAGGACATTGTTCTGCAACACCTGTAAATGGGAAGAATGGTGTGTGAAGGGCAGGATCTCTCTTCTGTGTGGCAGCCATGGTACTTCCATCCAGATCTATTACCACAGGCCTCTTGTATCTGTGTCTTCCCATTTGGGCCACATTAATAGGCTCTTGGGAAAACTCAGTTCCATTCTCTCAAGATAGGGAACAGAGGAGGGAAACGGGGGCACCTTCACAAGATTTGCTCATAGATGTACATACTTATTCATAATGAAGATATTTTAAAAAGAATAGCAAGGTTCCATATGGATCCTCCACAATATGACTGTGGTGGCTCATCTCTTGCCATGATCAGGGATGGAGAGGAGGGAATTGGGGAATTTGGGATAACAACGCATTGTTTGCCCACTAAATAATGTAACTCATTATGGACAATAAATATATATTAAAAAAATAAAAAAAGAATAGCACACATCAAATCATTTGACATGAATAAATTAAACCTTAGAGAAATTTTAAACTGTTCAGGATCAGACAACCCGTGTTAGACTTAGGACTTAAAATTAGTGATATCACTTTGTAAAGCCATTGCTTATGATTACTTGAATCATGAATGTCTCCAAGATATGAGTGCTTTGACATGTGTTAAGGGAGAATATTCTTCTATTTATTGGCCGTAGGGAGACATTCTTAATTAATGTATGTTTTCTTAATAAAGAAGGGTATAGGCAATGTTGAAAAAATTATACCCATCAAATGCAAATTATACTATACAAAATGCATAAAAAGGTGAGGGGAAATAACAGATACATTGTGATTAGTGGAAGAAAGCATAGACCATTAGGTTTTGAAGCTGAGATGCATTTTTTAACGTGAAAGAGAGAGGATTGTCCAGCTAGGAGAAATGCTTTCCAGGCAAGTGTGGGAAAGAGGATTGCTGATCTCCAGTCTGCATTTGAGATGGGCATTTTGATGAAAATGAAGGTTGGAGACAGAGGAACACTAAAGGTGATTATTTTGTATGTAGGAAACATGCTGGAGTCCTTTCTAGAACAGCAATCCATGAAGAGGGAGGAAGGCAGGTTCGGAGAGTACACCAAAGAAGTGGAATCAACGGCATTTGCTCATTGTGCACGAGGAGGCATTGAGTTATTTAAACTCTCTGGAAAGGTGGCATCATTTCCTGGGACAGGGCACTGGACAATAAGTGGGTTCTGGAAGGGAACAGAGGGATAATTAATCCTCTTGTTGACTCACTGTGTTCAAGTGCCTGTGAAATATTAAGTTTGGAACTCTTAGCCTGTTGGTTAAAGATACAGAACAGAATATTTGTTAAAGATATAGAAATGGATTACTTAAGATCGTTATTGTTAGTAAATCATAAAGTGCTCTACTTGTACCACTGTTAAAATTATAAAGTTCTATATTTGAACTACTCAAGTCTTTAAAAATTGAACTACATTTCTATCATAATTAAAGCAGATTCTTTATAATATCTTTCAGGTAGCATACACATTTTTATACCAGCCCCTCCCAATCTTGTCCTAATAAATGCTTTTGATAAAGTTCCAGATGCACACTGTGATTATTTCAGAGAAAATAGATATTGTGAAATGTACACATAATTTTGTCGCCTCTTGCCCAACAACTTAGAGTAATAACTTGTTATGGACAAACTTCAAGTGAATGGAAAATCCTTATCAGAGAGCACATTCTACTTTTATGTCAGTAAACCCAAAGTTGTTTCCTGAGTAATGAGTGAAGTTGAAGCTAAATTTTATGGTAGCAAAGAGAAAGGATAAATTTTAGATATTTTGGCCACTGCAGGGCTGTGAACATGCTGATAGAACGAGAGAAGAGATGGATGGAAGTGAATCACGGGAGAAAGGAAAAGAAAAGAATCTTTAATGATTAGGAGAAGTTTCTTTACAGGTAAACAAGGATAAACAAAGGCAGGAGAGAGAAACACCAGGTTGAAAGTGAATGTATCTGACATACCCTTAGGAAGTGGTGATTAGACCACAGGAGATAATATTCTGTAATTGCGGGTAAACTGCTGAGGTAATTGTCCTTACTATCCATTTTAAATTTCTTCTCACCAGTTTCTTTGCAAACGTCTTCAATTTGCAGCTGGTGGTCTTTTCTTCTTGCTCTCCTGCAGAATTAAGGACATTGAACTATTCGGTCACACTGAACTATTTCAGTTGCTCTGACATGCCATACTTTCATAATTTTCCTAGCCTCAGGGTCTTTGCATGATGCCTAGAGCAAGTGCCACTCACTCAGCATTCGTTCTTCTACCTCGATAATGATCTTACTCATTCCCTTTTCTCAATGAATCAGTTTTTACCCTACTTTCAGAGTGAGCGATGCTTCTCCCCAGCATGTCCACGTTACACTGGGTTGCAGCTCGATGCTCTTTTCTCTTATCAGTTTCCTGGATAGTGGGTGATTGAGTGGAGGCCTGTCAGTGAGCATCTGAAAGGCTTTCCCTTGTCATCTTAGTGACATGTTCAATCCCTGAAGATAAGGCAGAGGGAGAAATAGAGAAGATTGGATGAGAGAGAACAAATGTAGAACTGTTGAACTGAGGCATTTATTTAAATATAGACTGGGTAAAAGAAAATGATGCCTTTTGTTTGATAAGGGGAACATAAGTGAATTTTTATAAATATCATTCTAACTTATAGAATATGCATTTAACAATGCAAAAAGGTATTAGAACTTGGAATTCCATATTGTGTTTGTCAGGTTTCTGTTATTGTAATAGATACCTGAATTAAGTTCCTTTCAAAGAGTTGAAAGCTTATTTTGGAGGGTTCAGTCCATGACCTGTTGGCTTATTGCCTTTAAACAAGGGGTAAGATTGCACTTCACAGCAACAGCATGTGGTGGAACTGTTGATCGCATCCTTGAGGAATGAACAAAAGGGAGAAAAGAGAGAACCTAAGGCCCCCAAGTCCCTTTTCAAGGTATGTTGAATGACTAGAAGATCTGTCACTATACCCCATCTCTTAAGAGTTTCTACCATTTTATAATAATACCGCCTTGGGCACAAACCTTGACCTCTTAGGGGACACAACGTTTTAGTGTGGGGGTGTGTGGGGGGTGTATTTGGGCATGCATGTGCCACAGTACACATGTGGAAATCTCAGGATAACCTTGGGGTTCTCTCCTTCCACCTTGCTTATGAAAGTGTCTGCCTAGATTTCTCTGCTTTGTGTGCAGTAGCCTGTGAGCTTCTGGCTCCATTTAGCATTGTCTCTGGCATGTTGGGATTACAGATATGTGAATGACTTTGCATCTGGCTTTATATGGGTGCTGGGGAATCTAATCAGGCTGGCAAGCTTGCAGCCAAGCATCTTTAATCCCTGAGCCATCTCTCCAGTTCATATTGGTCAAAAAACCTAAATACTACCATGATCAGCAGATTTAGTTTGGATAATGTAAGTAGAAAGTGTAAGAAGCATCAGAACAAAGCATAGTTATGTACCAAAGGGAAAATATTCAAAGAGACTGAGATGATAATTTTCTACATATTGAGGATGCTGATACTCTATACCACATGTCTGCCTAGGACAAAAAAAAAAAGCAATAAATTTGTCACATTATGAAAAAGAATAGCTATGATTGAATTCAATACCTATTTACTGAGCAACTCCCACATACTAACTGTTAAAGATTCATTAAGGTGATTAGACACAGTTCTTGACCCCAGGTTGTTCATCTGCTAATACATAGCTTAGGAATTTTACTTTATGTCAGGTTTAAAAGAAAGAAAGCTTCTGTTCGGCCTAAACTCCAGAGGATAAATTCTCTCATTCCTTGAAAAGTTTATGGGCTTAAGATTTTCAACTTGCTGCTAAATGGAATTCTATTAATATTGCAATAAATTACCTACTATAATACCAACAATAACAAGAAATATAACAACAATAACAGGAAATAAACAATAAACTATGAAAGCCCATCAGGAACATGTTTTAAAAAAATCCAGAGCTAATTGAGAAAGCTCTCACTGACCCACAGTAGAAATGTATACTATCAAATAAAACAGTAACTATAAAGTTTTGATCTATTTTAATGTGATAAAACTTAAAAGCCCCATCAGTCACCTATGAGAAACATTATGGATCCAACTCCTTAGTTTGAAACCTAATAAATGAAAAAAATATGAATCATCTATTCTGGTTTTTCTGTGTAAACTATGCTATAGATTAAATAAATTACAAAAGAGCCTTTTTTTCTCCCTCTCTCCATCTCCCTTCCTTCCCTTTCTTTCTTCTTCTTTCCTTTCTCTGTCCTTTCCTTCCTTCCTTCCTTCCTTCCTTCCTTCCTTCCTTCCTTCCTTCCTTCCTTCCTTCCTTCCTTCCTTCCTTCCTTCTCTCTCTCTCTCTCTCTCTCTCTCTCTCTTTCTTTCTTTCTTTCTTTCTTTCTTTCTTTCTTTCTTTCTTTCTTTCTCTTTCTTCCTCCCTCCCTTCCTTCCTCCCTCCCTTCCTCCATTCCTTCCTTCCTTCCTTCTTCCCTCCCTCCTTCCCTCCCTCCCTCCTTCCCTCTGTTGCTACCTTCCTTCCTCTCTTCCTTCCTTCTTCTCTTTATAAAAATAAGGGGGAAATGGATGGCCCAGTATGCACACCACTCACTGTGTAAACAGGAGGACCTAAATTCAGATCCCCAGCAACTATAAAGTGTTGCAGATGGTGGTGCGTGCCTTTAATTCCAGCACTGGTGAGGAGGAGAGAGGCCAATTTCTAGGGCTTGCTGACTACCTAGTCTAGCCACATTGTGAGGTTTAGGTTCAGTGAGAGACCTTGTCTCAAATAACATGTTGGGGAGCAATTGAGGAGGATCTCTGGTGTCCACAAAAGCATGACTCCCTGCATACACACATGTGCCCTTACACATTTAAGCATGCACACAAGCATGCACTCACATCATATACATATGCCAAAATAATAAGGTAATTTATAAAAATTAATGATATTATTTATAAATTGTCTATTTTACAACCCTAAATAAATGAGGGGGTCAAGATAACTGTAAATATTTACAAAAGATAGATGATTTATTTTTTATTACATCATAACAGAATAGCTTTTATTATTAGACTAACTTGATAGTCATAACAAGTATACATGTTGTATGAAATAGATCGCAGAGCTCTGAATTTCATCTCAAAGGATGTAGAAACTTGAAAGCACTGGATTCTATGTAGATGGGAAGCATCTGTAGATTCACTGTCAGATGACTTTTTTCTAAGGACAAGTGGGAGGCTGCCAGATCTTGCTAGGATTGAGAGGCACAGCTCAGAGTTCAAGGCTGCCAGAGGGCTCGAATTTGAGGAAATCATAGTCAAAAGAAGAAGGTTCGAGATGGAGAGCTCTAGACTTGACACACAACAGCCTTGAATCCTTGGTTGATTCCTGAACACCACATGCCCAGGATGATATACTTAGGATGCCAAGAGCTAACAGGAGCTGGAGAGGTAAAAGTCCTGAAGATTTTAGCATTTGTGCAGTGCTGGAAGACCACTTTTAAAGGTCAAGTCTTGCCACTTGAAGGGAATTGGTAAACACATCAGGCTTTAAATTGGAAGATCACAGGAGCATTGCTTTAGAGGTCAAGACCACACCTGAGGATCCATGTTAGATCCCAGGACAAAAGTTGCACACCTGAACTAGCGAAACCTAGAAGCAAGCCTTCCCATGGTCACGGTGACCTACGAGCAATGGCACTCCCTATAGACCATTTCCAATTATTTTGTCATCACCACCTAACCTTCCAGGATTTTCTACCCTGCCATCAGTAGTTCTTCTCTCCTTGTCCTTCTGTCTGACCTCCATTTACATGTGTCCTCCTATTCATCTGCAGAGATGTCCCTGGATGTCATCCTGATTTAAACATCTCTGTTCAAATCTTTTCTGTAACACTGTTCTTTTCCTTCATGCATCACTTACAATTTGAAAATACATCTGTGCCCATGGGAGGATCTGCCTCTTGTCATTTCCTTGGATTGAAGGACATTTGAGGACAGAATGTGATCACCATTGCAATAGTAGCTCCCAGGGTAGCATGCAGCACAGTCCATGTGCAATAACAACTTGTTAAGTGGATGAATTAAAATATTTTGATAAAAATGAGTAACGGTTTTCTAAAAAGCACAAGTTCATTAACTCGAACAATAGCAGTGCGTAAAGGACAGAGCTACATCTGAGATGTATAAATGATCACAAATGTTCTTGTTATTGAAATATTAATGTCATAGCACATAAATATTGGGATAGTTTGATACTTCCAATTGATCTCCACAGCATCTTTGTGTAATAGGAGAGTCTGACAACAATTTCTATATCTTCCAAATAAGGAAATGAAGAATTCGCCTATTTAAGTGACTTTGGTGGCATTATGAAAGTTGCAAATAAGCATTAGAGACAGAAATACAACTTACGCCTTCCAGTGACACCTTCAGATGTCCTTGGCAGGGTTGATGTTACTAATTTCATCTATTTAGAAGGTTAGTTTAGATTGGTGTTTAAGTGGCAGGGATCATGTTTGTCTCCATAGCCCCTCAGCATCTTATTGACCTTAACTCTGTCTATTTAAAACCATGAGAGGAAAGTCACTTTTCTTTGTGGTTCTATGCAGTAAGTACTTGCTTCTCTTTCTCTTCCTATTTATGGTGTTAATTTCAGTTGTCTTAAACTTAAGAGTCCCTTAAATCATTGTGTGTTATTTTATGCTCCATGCAAAAATAGTACAACCTCTTTCCTGTTGATTTCTTGAGTGCTTGGTCTCCTGTCTCCATGACCTAAGCACGCAGGTCAGTAATCTTGATCCCAAGTGGTTCTACGTCAGTTTAACAGTGACTATCTTAAAAGTCAGAATTAGAAGTCTATTTGTTTAGGCATTCATGGGTAATACTTTCAAATAAAGAAACTGTGATCACTGTTCATTATATCTCAAAGGCTGGCATCATTTTTAAACAACAGTTTGGTCCACAGTCCTTTTGGATAGCACATTAAAGATCTATATGGCAGCCTTCTCCTTTGGTCTTTGAAATCAGACCTCTTATTCTATTTATATTTTGGTGTAATTCCCAGAAAATGAATAGACGATTCTATTATCTCTTTCAAGAAAAATCGTTTCTTGACCTTTAAAGAAAATTAATTTTCTTTTATTGGAGAAATGATTTTCCAGTTCACTCATTTTTTATTCATTTTTCTTTTTCAGTCATTTGTCCTCATCAATAATGTCATGATTTATAGTTTAACTCACAGAATCAATTTATTCCTAAAAATATCTTGCAGGGACAAATCTCTCCCACCTCCACAACTTTCTGCAAGAAACAATGGTAGTATAAATAAATAAAACATATTCATTTTCACTGATATACTTCAATAGGCAATGGGGTTATTTTCTTTCAGAAAATAGATTTCTGTAACCTACATATTCTTTCTTCCAAATAGTTTTGACACTATCATCTAACTCAGAATCATGGTGGAACCTGTATCCCTGAGTCTCAGATTAGAATTCTACAGGTTCTAACTTAGTGGACATTCATCTGGTAGAACTCAGAATGCTAAGCTTTATGAGGCACACAAGAGAAAAATTCTCAGGTTTTTAAAATTGTTACCTTTATTGTATGAACAAATTGCATGCTGGCCATATTCTCATTGGGCTATACTCTTATGTTCCCTCTTTCCCCCACCCATTACACAGGCTGGTTGAGGGCCTTCCTTGGTGGGACTAATAATATTCCCTGTGGGGGTCAAGAGTTTGCTATTCAGGTCTGGAGAGATGGATAGGGGTTAAGGTAAACACCTTAAACACCTGCAAAGCAGAAGGACCCTAGTTGGATTCCCCAGGACCCATGTAAAGCCAGATGCAATTGACTTGCAGTGGCTGGTGCATCCATTCTTCCTCTCTCTCTCTCTCTCCCTCTCTCTCTCTCTCTCTCTCTCTCTCTCTCTCTCTGCCTCTTTCTCTCTCAAATAAATAAATAAAATATATTTTAAAAAAAGAGTTCACTATTCAGTCTCTGAGGGTGGGTGAAATACCTCAGAACATGCCTTCCCACATTGTGACTCATACATTCTTTCTGCCCCCACTTCTGCAATGTTCACTGAACCTTGGAGGGCTTGTTATAAGTCTCCTTTAGTATTGAACTCTCAGCAACATCTACTTTTCTTTGATTAGTTGATTCTATGAGGGCTGGACCATGGAATTTAACTTAAGAAACCATACTTTAAAATGTTTTACTTTGCAATCTATAGGGTGGGGGCGGGGAGGACATTGTTTTGCAAAGTGATAATCCTTCAAAATTCAAGAATCCTAGAACTTTTGCTGCAGTTCTAGGATGCCTGGTGGGAGAAGGAAATGTCTGGAATGGTAGACTGTATTCAAATCACAAGTGTGTTAGCATGGGAAATATGTAGAGGTAGAGAAACTATTTGCTGCTCAAGGAAGCAAAGCATTTCTGCAGTTCAGGTGACATCCTCAGAGGCGATCAGGGATCAACTTTCTTGCACATCTTAGAAATCATCAGGGACCTTTTCCCAATCCCTAAGCCAAGCTTTGAACAAAGGCATGGATAATTGCATCTCAGGGTTTTGTATCTTTCCAAAAAGTGTAAGCTCTTTGGGGGAACATATATATATATGTCTTTCTGTGAATTTACAGAACACTTCCTACAAGTTTGTGCTATAGTTGTTCTGTAAGGAGGAAGAAAGAATACTTATTGCAGAAGTATTCCTTTGACACAGCTCCCTGAAAGAGCCTTGAATACTTTCTATTGGAAAGCTTTTTAATTCCATGGGAGATCACATTTCGGCGTCATGGAAATAAAGCAGACTGTTTCCAGAGTCACAGGGAGAACTGATGGAGTAGGACCTGGAATCTTTGTGAGTCTCTTCTTTCCTTGATTCTTGCTGTAAGTAAGCAGATTTAGATGGAGGTGTTCACTTAGGAAGATTCAGGTCACCAACAATTGCCGTGGTGAGTCAGCTCAGGCGGGAGCTGACAGACAGAAAAAGCCACAGAACCCACAGATGGCTAGAAGTCATTCTTATTGTATAACCTGGTGATGACATTGGTAATGGAGAAGTTTTCTCTCTCTCTCACTCTCTCTCTCTCTCTGTGTGATCTTTAGAAATCATTGTTTTTTAAAGAATCACAAACACAGCAACATATTTGATTATCTTTTTGTGCTCAATGTTCTAATGATAAAATAGCATTAGGTACACACACACAGAACAGTCCCATGAAGATATACCACTGTTATTCATTTACACTAGAGAAAACAAGAGCAAAGAGGTTAAGTAACTTAAAACAATAAAAAGAATTCCCCAGGGGCTGGAGAGATTGCTCAGTGGTAAAGGCACTGACCTGCAAAACCTATCAACCCAAGTTCAATTTCCCAGGACCCACATAAAACCAGATGCACAAAGTGGTACATGAATCTGTGGTTCATTTGCAGCAGCTGGAGGCTCTAGTTCACCCATTCTCTTTGTCTCTCTTCTCTCTGTGTCTCTCTGCTTGCAAATAAATAAATAAATAAAAATACTAAAAAAAATAAAAAAAGAATACCCAACTATTATGGTTTGAATATGAAATGTTGAACAAGCTCATGTTTTCAGACTGGTGATGCTAGTTTGGAATGTTGTTGAACTTTAGGAGCTGGGGCCCAGTTGGCATATGTAGGTCACTAGGGGTGGTCCTTTGAAGATGCTGCAGTTACCTTCTGGCTGGGACAAATCACCTGACCAGAAGCAGCTTATATAAGGAAAGGGTTTATTTCAGGCTTACAATTTTGAGGCGGTTTCATCATGGTGGAGAAAGCATGGGAGAGAAGAGGCTCCATATCTTGGGTGGAGGTGATGTAAGTACTGGACTTAGAGCTGGATTCAACACCTCTCCACACCCAGTGACATTTCCTCCAGCAAGGCCCCACCTCCCAAAGACTCCACCAGCAGTGCAGCATTGAGTGTGAGGCTCAGTCATAAACACATGATCATGGAGACCTTTAGATTCCAACCACCACAGAAGGTGAATACCTACTCCAGGTTCTTGCCCGATTTCTGGGCCACCTTGGTTACATCATGATGTGGGGAGCTCTCTCTCCCCTTTCCACTCCACAGCTGCAGCCTCTCTGATGAGGCTTCTCAGCCACAATGGACTGAGACCCTTTGAAACCAGTAGTCAGTAGTCAAAATAAGTCTTCCCATAAGTTGTTTTTGTTAGGTACTTTGCCACAGCAACGAAATAGAAACTAATATACCCCCTTAATGATATTAGAGCATTCGTGGTATCATGGTGCAGTGGACAGTGTAGTGGGTCATTACCCTAGTGGGAGGGATTGGCAGGTGAAGAATGAATTGATCATTTAAACTAGAATAGAAGAATGACTTAGAGAAAAGTGGGATGAGCAGTAACTAGAAGGATCTGGGGGTCTCCACTGGGAGAAGTGCTTTGATGGTGAGTTTTTCTGTTATCATTTCCTGTTATGTAATGCACCACGTGAAGGACAGTCACATTGGCTGGTGTATAGTTCTGGGTGGATAGTATGAGACACTGTTGTACATCAATTTCCAGTTGTTCCATCTCGGCCATGGGAATATGTGCAGTGTAAACCAGGATCATGGAAATAAAGGTATCTGTGGTTTACTCAAAGTTCAGTCTTGCTCAGTCTGTTAATAAAAATCTAGAGTTTGACTTTTATCAGTCAGGACATGACAGAGCCATGTTATTAATATTGATAATAACCAATCGTTTAAAAACAGCCTTGGACTGGGGCGATAGCTCAGTCAGGAAAGTGCTTGCCTTGCAAACATGAGGACCTAAGTGTGATACCCACAACCTACCTAAAAATACCTAATCCCAGTGCTAGGAAGGCAGAGAAAGATGGATCCTTGGGGCTTGTGGCCAGACAGTTTAACCTACTTAGTATGGTCCAGTTCAATAAAAGACACTGTCTCAATAAAGGTCAATGGCACCAGAGAGAAATAATATCAGAGATCATTCTATGCACACACATTTACAAACACATGCACCTGCATGCACTCATATGCAACAAGAAGAAAAAATATAACATCAGTATTCATACTATTGAATAAATTTACAAATAGAATTATGATTCTTGTACTTGATCAAGTAATAATTCTCTTATATCTTTGGGCTGTAGGTTTTTTACTATTATAAATTTTATTCACTTTGGTTTTCTCATTTTTCTTAAATCTATTTTCTGGCTATAGTACTTTCTAGTACTATAAAAAAAAGCAAAAAAACCCAACAAAAACAAACATGAAGACATGCTTCTCATTCAAATATAAAATAACTATATGTCAAATATGTATACAATTCATTAATGAGAAAATCAGATGGTTGTAAGGCTAGTTAAAAAGATTCAAGACACTGAATATGCAATAATACTTAGGCAGCCAAGAAAAAAAATGTTGGAATACCATTACAAGGGAAGTACATCAGTGGTTAATATGTGGTATTCAGAAGTCATTGGCAAATTCTAAACATTAAATGTAACTTTATAGAATTTGACCTTAATCAATAATAATGGTAACACCAGACATTTATTAGTCCTCCTCAAATTAACTCATCTTCATCCTGTTAGAAAATACCCCTGCATGACAATAATAAGATGCGAATATGTTTCTTTTTTGTATGTCTAGTTGCTAATTTTTCTTAAAATTGATAACACTGCATTTAAGACCATGCATCTCTCTCTAACCAGCATTCTTGAAGAGTGAGGTGACAGTGATATTTTTCTCTTAAAAGATTAATTTTTCAAGTAGTCCCAGATTTTATATCATTTACTTTGTGTTTCATAATATAATATTTGGTTGAATGGCCTATAATCATATTTTCACATATCAGATGTGTTTATATAAATGACTTTTTATAAATGTGATTAAAAAGTGAATTGCTATAAGTGAGTGAGTGCTGTAGTTAATGTAATAATGTTCAGAGTCTTAATGGTATTTTCTACTTTATAAGGCTCTATCTATATATTACATGTATGCTCCTAGACATTTTTGTGTCCCCCTTCCTCCCCTAAAGGACAGAGTTAGCAGTATCCTCTATTTCTGAACTTTCTTCCTTGGAGGTCTGTTTGTTTTAAGGATTGAACCTCCTACCTCTGAGCATTAAATGACGTGACACCATGGTTTCTCAGAAGTATGTGAGAATGACAGTTAATGTAATATTGGGAGAATGTCTAGGCTTTTTGAAATTAAGGATTTCAGAGTAATCTAGTATGTGAGGGTGTGGAGATGGTAGAGAGAGGCAAGGTTTACTGATGAGGATCTGCCTGAACCTCGGGTTTCTAGATCTGATTCTCTTTTTAACAAGGCTTTACCATCAGCGAGCTCATTGGCTGTATGGACTGACTTGCTGATTTACTGTGAATGCACTGGGTATCAGTCCATGTTGACAGAGGTTATACTTGCATTGAATATTCTTTTATCTCAACATACATCCCAGTACCTCAAATATGATGGACCAATCCATTTGTACTAAATGACTTCATCGAGGCATAGCCACACATCTGTTACGAGAAAGTGGGTAAGAGTCACAGAAAATGGCAAGAGGCTTCAGTTTAAGGGATAAAACATCACACCATTGCTTTAGGCATCAATTGTTTGAGATGTTTTTTACTACCTTATTTTGATGATGGAAATATTCCAGGCCCCAAAGCTTTAGGTGCCATGGAAGATAGATACAACCATTATAATGTAATAATAACAATAGTGAAAAAGAGAAAAAAAGAAATAGTAGACTAAAGTAACATAGGCTGCTTTTGAGGAGGAAAAAATCTCTTGGTAGCTAATTCCAAAAATAGTCTTTATCTAAAATAAAATCATTACTTTGATAGTTGCCTTTAAGCAATACATTTACTCAGAGATAACTGCATTGCTCTAAATGTGTCAGCATTTAAAGTCTATCTTATTGCAATTTTTCTTAATTTATTGTACTCTAATAATCATAGAACACATCATTTCTATTTGACACAGAGTTATGTTTTTACCATGAACATTCATTCAACTATATAACAAGGAATAATTGTTCAGTTAACATTATTCTTTCTAAAGCATGCAATGTTTATTCATGTGCACTTGGTGAATGAATTCTTTATAACCACATTAACAAGATGTGAAAAAAACAGCCATCCTCTAAATTTCCAAAAGATAGCCACATAAAATAGTGAAAAAAATGGGGTGGTGGTGATTATTAGGCACTTTTGAGATGTGAGGAATCGGAATGAAATACATATTTGGGCATATGAGTGGCTATGCTATTTTTTTAAATAAAAAAGATCAGTAAGCTGTAATGTCATTTTGTTGACTGGAAGAAGTCAGCTTACCCACTGAAAAGCACTCCTATTTTGTTGGTTTTTTAACCTCTTCATTTGTTACATAAGTGTTCTCTCAAGGGTAATTGCCTTAAAAATTCTTTGACTTGTGAAATGTAGAAAATACTGCTTCCATTTCTTAGTGTCATCAGTTTCTCTTTATGTCTTGCTCAGATTGCAACTGATTTTGACAGATGTACTATTATGTTAGTGGTATAACATAACATCTTCAGATCATCTGAGTAAGAGTGATCTTGACAAGGAGTAGGTAAGACACTGTCAGAAATCTGAGAAAACAATGTCAGTGTCACAGTTATGACATAAATGGAGTAGACTAAACCTTACAATATCATTAACTCAGTGTTATTCAAATGATGCTCCCGAGAAAGAAAAAATAGACCTACCCTTAAATAGTATCACTCTGTAATGAAAATAATATAATAAGACAGATATAATAAACCCAAGATCAAAAGCATTTATGTCAAGAGTGTGTACAGATATGTATGGATCTTTGGTATGGTACTTCTCTGAAAGAATTTTGAGGTATCAAAACCTTTCTTTTCTGAGCCAAAAAGTGTAATTTCAAAATTTTGGCAACAGTATTAAAATGGAGGGATCTAAGTGTGGAAGGGAGGTAGGGAGATGGTGATGGAAGGAAGGGAAGAGAGGAAATCAAAACTAAGTATGTCTGAAAATGCCACAAAGAAACCTGTGACTTTGTAAAGTAATTAAAAATAATATCCAAAAAAAAGAAAAGAAAAAATAAAGGCAAGAAAAATAACATCATTAAAATGCTTGTGAAATATGTAAAATGAATATATGTATATTAATTTAAATCATTTTTTCCTGAATTTCTTTCTTATGGCATGAAAATAAATAACCTTTAATCACATAAGAAAAATGAGACATGCATTTAAACTGTATTTCTAGATCATGAATTCTGTAACTATTCAATAAAGACTAGATGGACTCAATCCTTGGTTTCAATGGAATAAGATATTAATGGTCATATTTCCCACAAACTAAAAGTGCTTTAATGAAATGCATATCTATCTTTAGAATAATTTTTGTGATCTTTGTCTCTAGGATCAGAGGTGATGGATCTTGATGGGCAAAGTTCACTTCTCTACAGATTTGATCAAAAATCCCTGAGCCCAATAAAAGATATTATTTCTTTGAAATTTAAAACCATTCAGAGTGATGGGATTCTACTCTACAGGACAGGACCAAACGGAGATTACATCATGTTGGAATTAAAACAGGGAAAGCTCTTTTTGCTTATTAATTCAGGTAAGCCTATTTGATAAGGTCCTTTAAAATCTGATTATTCAATTGTTGCTTAGACACTGTATGCTCTCATAGTTTATTTTTTGACATTTAAAGTACCTTATTTTCATATTCAAGGGCTTGCATATAAGCTGACATCAGTCTTACATGCCCAAACGGTTCGTAGTTTGTATATTGCACCAGAACCTAATTGAATGTTCTTTCCATAGCTACATGGCTGGTTTCTAGCATCATAAAGAATGGGATGGGTCATTGAAAAATATTGCTGTAGTAAAAATAATAAGGTTGTAGCAAAGATAAAATTTACATAGAAAATGAACGTGCATGGGTGATAATAAGAAGAATTAACAGTGGAAGAAATTACAAGAAGGTCGAGAGATCATTATTTCAAGCTTCAGGAAAAATCGACACTAGTGTTCAGGACAGCATGCAGGAAAGCACGTTGCAGCCATTGTGATGAGAGAGATGCTTCTTCACCTAATAGAAAGGCTTTCTCACTTCTTAACTAGAACAATGAGACTGTTGCTTTTCCCTCTTTCCAGGTGAAGCTAGACTGCTTTCCACTCCCATGCTGATCAACCTCACACTGGGCAGCCTGTTGGATGATCAGCACTGGCATTCTGTACTCATCCAGAGACTGGGCAAGCAGGTCAACTTCACTGTGGATGAGCATAGGCATCGCTTCCATGTACAGGGAGAATTCAATGACCTGGAACTTCATAATGAGGTGTGATGGTTATGTTTCAACTAATATATATGTGCTTTTAGTTACCAGCAGAATATCTGCTACAGAGAACTCGTCCTCACAGTCAATCACAGATTGGTCCTGAACTCCAAGGTGGTATATGTCATAGTAGCAGGTGTGGACACATGGACTTTAGACTTCAACTTGTTCATAGTATGTTCATCGATCATGACAGAATAATATCATCCTTTTCACTTTACATGTAGGAAGTCTTCGTCGCAGTAACAACTCATCACCAAACAAATATAGGATGTATTGATGATTTCTTTGTGTTCTATTTGTGAGCACTATAGCTTGACGGGGGAGAAAATAGCAACAAACAGATGAATTCATTCATTGAAAACTGATTCAAATATTCAAATAAAACTGTGTACTAGAGACATATACAAAATTGAATGTCATAATTTGTTACACTATTACACTGAATAAGTTCTACTATGGCTGCAAAATATATTTTTCTTCATTAAGCAATAAATATCAAAACCAGGTGTGATTAGCAACTCGGCAGAATAATCAAGCTGTTGTGTAAATGAAGACTGCATGCATATAAATATGTGTTCACATCTGAATCTCCAATTTTTGCCATGTAGGATGCTAAACACTTTTTTGTGTATGATGATTATGGCTATCATTGCCAATCATACATATTGAAAGAAGGTTATCATAAAATCACTAAACAATATTATTGATGCCATTTTTCTTTCTAAGATCAGCTTTGGAGGGATTCCAGCACCTGCAAAATCAGTGTCATTCCCACATAAAAATTTTCATGGATGCTTAGAAAATGTCTATTATAATGGAGTGGATATCATTGACTTGGCCAAGCAACAAAACCTAGAAATCACCATTATGGTAAGATTTCTCATGGAAGGAGTGGGTAAAATGACTTATCTTTTCAAAATGAAATCTCTCCAATTTAGGTTCTTATTTAATATGATGTTTGCTCCTACTTAAATTTTCTATTTGATTGGTAATATGCATATAAGAGATTATTTCTATTTAAAGGAATTACAGTGTGTTAAGGCATATTTTATTTTATGTGAAGAAAAGTATTTAAAATTTTAATTTTAGATATTTTAAATTTTCATTTTGATATTACTTTAATTTTGTTTGTAGATATTTTAATTTTTCAGAGATATCATGACTCCAAGGAGAGTAATTTATTTTGCTCTGAAATTGCTTTATAAGTTGTTCCCCGTGCAATTGGCTAGATGAGTATTCTGAGTTTCTGCAATTGGGTACCATTCATGTTTATTAAAGAGGCACTGGAAACACTTGTATTTTGCTATGGTCATTCATAACAAATAAAAAAGTAATAGGCAGTTACAACATTGCATCTGCCAAGCTGCCCAAATAGCAATGCTGCCCAGGCTCCATTACGTTCCAATTCTATGGAAGTGTGGCAGAATTTAAATCTCTCTACTGCTCAGGGTTCAGCCAGGGAAGCAGGGCCAGAGTGAGGGTTATGAACAAGGGATCTTCCTTAGGACTTGGATCTTCCTTATGGTCAGAAGAGCTAGAAGTGCAAGCCTGCCAAGGGAAGTCGGAGCCTGAGAAATCTCAAACTTCCTAAAGCCATGGTGTGAGTCGCTGTATTGTACTTTTTAGAGCATGTGCAGTTGCTGGGGGCTTTTCATGTCTGTAGTTCTCTCTTGGTGACCACTATCCCTGGGACTATCTGGGTGAGCATCTGGGGTGGGTCTGGCTCACTGTTGCGCAGCTGCACCTGCTTCCAGACGGAAGATGCTGCAGAGAGGGGAAGAGCCGGAAAGTGTGCTAATTTATGTAGTCATCCCAACACCCCTCAGCTGGGCTGTAGTCCTATATGGGATTGTCAGATACCAACCACACTTTCCTTTTGGAGGACTCTTACTCTGAAGCAGATGAGGAAGAAGATTCTGGAAAACACAGCCTCCAGTTTTCTCACTTTGATAATAAAAAAGCAGACATACATGGATTTTATTGTGTAAACATCTTTCATCGTGTAAATTTCAAAATGTGTAAATTTAGGCTCGTGTTGTGTCAGAAAATCCCAAAACACATCATAAAGGTATTTGTTACTGAAAAAAGTATTTCATCCCTAATTCTCTGTGAATTGGTATTATATAATTATAACATCTGATAAGATTTTAATTTCATTATTTGTATTAAAGGGTGAATATTTAAAAGGGAAATATTATAGAAAGATGTCTATGTAGTTCCTCCAAAATCAGTAAGTTTCAGGAGAGTGCATGTAGAAGGGCCCCACGCTTTGCGTTGATGAGAGGATGTGTTGTTGGCAGGATGCAGTTCCCAAATGAAGCATAAGATCATAGGCGCAGCTAACTGCTTCTCTTTGCACAGAACTCCAAGGCCTTAGAATTGCCTTTACACATGAGTTAATATATGTTAGCATGGTGTGATCTTTAGCTTTGATTATTTAATTCTACAAGCAGCAGCATTGTAATTGTTTACAATAAAGGTTCATCTTGAGAGATGGCTCAGTGAATAAAACTCTGGCCATGTAAGCATGAGAACTTGAGTTCAGATCCCCAGACCCCATGGAAAGCCCTGGAAACTATGGTCTTCTGTAATCTCAGCATGCCTATAGTGAGATGGGAAGCAGAGACAGGAAAATTGCCCGGAAGCTCTCAGACCAGCTTTTCCTGGTGAAATGAGATCAATAAATAACAATGAGAGACCCTGCTTCAGAGAAGGGTGGAAGGCTAGAACCAACTCAAAAGCTGTCATTTTTGCCCACACTCATCCACATGAACATGAACACACACAACAAAAAAGTTCACTTTTTAGTCTAATGACCTGCCCCACCCAGGCTCAGAGGACTTTGTTGAAGAGAGGGCACAAACACCTAAGAGATGCAGGACAGGAAATGAGGATCCAGAGACACTGCTCATTCCCCACAATGACAACTCATAACCCACATGCCCATGGAGAATGCCAGTCATATCAGTGAGTAGGGCCCTCAGGGAAGTGGGGTCAGGGAGGAGGGGAATGGGGCCAACACATGATTTGTCCATATAACAAAGTTTCTAATTAATTAACAAAATCATGACATAAAATTTCAGTTGTTAACAAAATCAAAATACAGCCAATTTTTTTAACCAAGACAAGTCTTTTCCTTTCCATATTTATTCTTCTTAAAGTTGATTTTAGAAAACAGATATCAAAGTTGAGAAAGAAAAAGACCCAGGAAAGTGGTTCAAGAAGTTTTTCGACATAAAGGAACAATTTAGAATTTCACGATGGAAAGAATTTATTGTTGTTTTAAAGCAAGCATAACGTGAGCTTCTTATGGGCCTTTCAAATCTCATTACAAGTTGTATTATTACTCTACTTATTGCTGTGATCAAATATCTGACAAGAAGTAGTTTAACGAAGGAAGAAGAGTTTATTTTAGCTTCCAGTTTGAGGGATTATATTTATTATAGCAGAGAAGCTAGCTGGTCAAATTACATCCAGAGTCAGGAAGCAGAGGAAAGGCAGGAAGTCATGCCAGGCTATAAAAATCTCAAAGCCAGCCCCTAGTCACCCTCTTCCTTCAGGAAGATTCCACCTCCCCAAAACAACACAAGCAGTGCGAGTAACACACTGAAAACCTCTTCTTTGATTTATCCTCAGGGAAATGTGTCTTTCTCCTGTTCACAACCGCAGTTGGTGCCTGTGACTTTTTTGAGCACCAGGAGTTACTTGGTCCTGCAGGCTTCCTCCAAAGAGGATGAGATTTCAGCCAGTTTTCAATTCAGAACTTGGAACAAGGCAGGCCTTCTGCTCTTCAGTGAACTTCAGCGGCTTGCAGGCGGTCTCCTCCTGTCGCTTAGTGATGGGAAACTGAAGCTGAATCTCTACCAGGCAGCAAAATTGCCCACTGACATTACAGCAGGTAATAAATGCCCTCCTGGAAGCAAAGCATATGGATTTGAGCGATTTCATTATCGTTCTGTCCCTTCTCCATAAGTTTTATACATATAAAATTAATATTTGCTTAATAAATGAATACTTGAGTTAATAAGATTATCAGTCCTCTTCCTTTGAGGAACTTGGTTCCAATTTCTTTTTAAATATGATTCCAACACTTGCAGTTTTTATTACTGGATATGATAGTGATGGGCGAATAGAAATTTTTACCCATGACCCTTTTTCCCATTCCAGACAAATCATCAACATATCCAAAGGAAATGGGATTTTGGAAAAATGTGAAAGGCCTTGAAATAGGCTAAAATTAACTAGAAATCTTTCAGTAGAAAACTGGACCCTGTAAAACTCTGCTTCTAACGGGGTCTTTTTTGAGAATGGGAGAGATCTAACTGGGATCTATATCTGTCTTTTCACTAATGAACAATATAGAATGGCTGGATTCATTTTGAAGGGTGGAAAAGATTCATGCGAAGTTTCTCATTTGGGCACCAATTGAAATTCTCTGCACTTGTGGGCAATATGGTATCACTTTACCGATTAGAAGTAACATAATTAAGGTAACTATATGTGTGTCTGGAAAATTAATGTCCAATCCAAGTCAGAGCTATGAGTGAGAGATAGTTTTATCTCTTCATTAAAATTATATAGTCCTTGACAATGAATCTCCACCACATTTTTGCATATATAGAATAACATCCAGGCCCAGCAAAGGTGGGGTAAATTGTTACATTAGCAAATGGTCACTAAAAATAATTTAAAGATACCATTGTATTATTCTTCTATATTAATGATGACCAAATTCATGGATTATGTCATAGAGGAGGAAAAAGTTAAAATGCAGTTTGAAGCTTATAAAATCAAGTATATAGGTGCTTATGTAAAATGCTTATTTTAATATTTTACTTATTTATGAGAAAGAGAGAGAGAGAGAGAGAGAGAGAGAGAGAGAGAGAGAGAGAGAGAGAGAGAGAGAGAGAGTCAGGGCCTTTAGGTTCTGCAAACGCATGTGCCATCTTAGGCATCTGGCTTTATGTGGGTATTGGGGAATTGAAACCAGGTCATTAGGTTTTGTAGGCAAGTGCCTTTACCACTGAGACATCTCTCCAGCCCCTGAATGCATATATATATATATATATATATATATATATATATATATATATATATATTTCTTTTTTGTTGTTCATGTGTCACTATAGCTTAAATGTGAGACCTGGAAATTCAGTATTACTAATGATTTTAAGAGTTGCTATGCTGGGACTTTTTGCATGTGTATGTGTGTGGTGTGCATGCATGTGTGTAGGTGGGTTCATATGTGTGTGGGGGCATGTGTCTGTTAGGGGTGAGTTAGTGTTCACATGTACATGTGTGTATGTGTCTGTAGATGCCACATGTTGACATCATGAATCTTCCTCTATCAGTTTTCACCTATTCCTTAAGACAGTGCTTCTTTCTGAACCTAGAGTTCACTGATATGCTGTGAGCCTGGAGCCTCAGAGAGTGTATATTCCTGCATCCTCAGAGCTTCAAACATAAGCATTTACCACCATGCCTGGCACTTTTACAGGGGTGGTGGGGAATCCAATCGCATGTCCTTATCCTTGTACAGCAGGCAATATACCCACTGGGCACTCTTCATAGTACCTGCTATGACTTTTCATGTAATATTCACAATATTACCACAGGCTTGACAAAAGGAAATCAATTAATCTGTGTCATGTTAATAATTAATAAAGCCCTGATATGAGAGTCTAAAAATGTAAGCTTGCCATTAGTGTGTAGTGTATTGTGATGTATTTCACATCCTCTGAAGTGGTTATAATTCATAGCCTGATTTTCCACATCTTAAAAAAAACTGCTTGAGTACAATGCTACTGTATGGAGCCCCATGAAGTTAGATCATTTCCACTCTACAGGAGTATATAGCTAATAAATTACTATATGTAACTATGCAGAATTCTCTTAAGTTATTTGAAAATCTCCAAATGAATGTTTAAGTCCATAATACAATGTAATTCATTATGACATATGTGATTTATATGACTATTATCATAGCTGATAATAAAAAACCTAAGTTAATATTAGTATATGCTACAGTTCATGTAGCAGAAGTCAGCTTTTACTTACCAATTCTGTCTATTCTTGTTTTTCCAGTTTCCTTCAATATTAGTTTTTGCTAATTTCAGTGAAGCAAGTACATTTTACATTTGCAAACAGACTACTAAAATGGTAGTTGGGCATGTGGTCAGTTTCTTCTCAAATAGGAAATGACTTTCTTCTTGGCTTTACTTATACAGTGTGAGATAATTAAATCAAATGTGCTATTATAATGATTTTAAAGAGCCATGTATTTATTCATGGACTGGTATTATATCATACTAAATCTTTCTATTATGTTGGAATGGCTTAAACTTTCACTACCATTGGAGATATAAATTGCTAATCTTAAAAGTTTGAAAATTCAAAATTTTTATATTTTAAATGGGAAAACTTAAATTGTATTGAGGAGGAGCTTATGAAGGTAAATTTTTAATGTGATTTATAGGTCTGCAAATTTTCATTTAGAATTGGCCACCAATGTCAGCAGGTCATCTTTGATGTGATATGAAATGTTATTCTACTAGCCAAAATCATGAAACATATTAACAGTATTCTAAAATACCTTATGACACAAGATATTTTCAAACCACTTTTTAAAATGTCAAAACAAAAAACATTCATATGTGTAAAAGATCTAGTTTAATAACAATGCAGTTACATTTTCCTATTAAAAACTAATTAAAATATTTTATTAATATGCAAGGAGGGAGGGAAGGAGGGAGGAAATGAGGGAGGGAGAAAGAGAGAGAGAAAGAAATGGGTGTGTTAAAGCCTCTTCCCACTCACTGCAAGCAAATTCCAGATGCATGTGTCACATTGTGCCTCTGCTTTAGGTGGATACTAGGAAATTGAACCTGGGCCATTAGGCTTTGCAAGTAAGTGCCTTAAACACTGAGTTGTCTCTCAAGCCCTTAAAAACTAAGTTATTAATGGTCAAATTTGAGGTTTCTTCTATTATTTTAGCATTTTGCTATATCTTTTTCCTAATGTTGCAAATCAGACCCATAAACAAGACTTTCCCCCCCTCAGTAGGGCCTGGCTGAGGTAAGATTGTAATGTTTTGAAGTATTTTTGCAATTTTCACTTGGTGGACGTTTTGATTCTTGTGCCTCTGGCTACAATACAGCCCTCTTGGTGTGACTCCCCCAGAATAAGCCATATTTCATTGCTCCTTTGTCCTTTTCACTGCTGGACTCTTCCTAGCTTCAGACTATAAACCTGTCACCCCTAAGCTCCTGCTCTCCACTAAAGTGATGGTTACCAATGACCCCCATATTTTCACCTTGGCAGGAGCTATCAAATGATATAGGTCCTTAATTCTAGTTAGCAAGTATCATTAGCAGAGGTAGGAATTTCTGGTGCTTTTCAGAGCACTGGAATAGATTTAGAAGTGTGTAGGATCCTTCGTTTGCTCCTTGAGTGATGGCCTACACATAATTGCCTTCTTCACCTGTGCAGAGGATCTACCCTCTGTGGCAGGCTTCCATTTTCTTAACCTATCTTACCCTCCGGATGCTTGTTATGGTCTAATGAGAAGGGGATGGCAGCTAAGCTGTCAGAATTTTCTGTAGCAATATAGGATTATTCCAGAGATTATATACAAGGAAGATGATAGAAACCTATTTCTCCCTGCTGTATTTTTGTGTTTATGTGCTTTGATCCAGAGACAGTGGCTGAGATAGAGGAAGGTGGAAAGATCTGATTCATAAGTCTGTCCTCTCTACTTCCTCGACCTGCAAGCACTTCCATTTATTACTCCAGTCTTACATCTATAGTTGTCACTGTTTTCCAGCCCATGACCAAAGTGCACATATTTGGAGTATGAACTTGTCAGGTTTATTGCTTATTGCAATAAAAGGAATACTCACCCTAGGAGCCATGGGAGTTGTCTTAATGCAAAATTGTTAAGAATAATGTATTAGTTTCGGAGTTGTCTTCACTGATTGAGAGGCAATTTCTAAGGAGGACACATAGATTAAATGCTGTTAGAAGTTAGGGGGTAAATCTGTGATTAGATACCATTGTAAATGTTAACCTAGGAGGATGGAAGAATTACATAAGGCTAATGTGACTGGTTTAAAGAAATCAGCATATCAGTGATTTGTGTGTGTGTGTGTGTGTGTGTGTGTGTGTGTGTGTGTGTGTGTGTTTCTGTGACCACAATACGTTTGCAGGAGCAACTCAAGAGAGGAAAGATTTATGTTGGCCCATAGATTTCAGTCCCTCGTGGCAGGGGAGGCATAGTGGAACAAGGTGGAGCATCATGGCTGCAGGAGTGTGTGGCAGAGACTGCTCACATCATGGTAGACCAGGAAACAGAGAGCAAAAGCAGAATTTGGAGCTGTGTTATAACCTTCAAAAAGCTGTTCCCAGTGACTAACTTCCAGCTAGGCTCTGCCTTCTAAAGGTTGCACATTCCAGCTGAGGACTAAGCATTTAGAAGATGAGCCTGTCAGGGGACAGCTTGCGTTCAAACCACAGCATTAGTCATTTATTTAGCCAGCAGAGAAAAACTTTGGTATTTCTGTGGTTTGTGCAGTAACCTTGCTTTATGTTTAGGCTTACACAGATTTTTCAATAGTCTATTTTATTCATTTGTCTTTTTAAGACAGGATCTTGCTAGCTGACACTAGCTACACGGACCAGGCTGGCATTGAACCTGTAGAGATCCTGTTGCTTCTGCCTCTAAATGCTGGGATTGCAGGTTTGCACCACTACCCCAGTTTTAAAGTGGTTTTGATTTCTTCTCCCAATTACTTTGTAATCATATAGTGATTTTGTCTGCTGTGATGTCCTGGAGGTTACTTATTCAATAGGACATCACTGTAACTTGGCTCTGTGTTCACAGTTGGGCCTCCTCATAGTACTAAGCAAGTGCCTTACTGTCAGGATTTGTGTTTCTCTTTCTTAAAGTTGTTAGACAGGAGCTATAATAAGGAACCACTTGATTTGTAAGGCAGAGAAACATGTAGGCTTTAGAGTTACATGGTTTCTGTTTCATTTGTGCTATTTACCAGTTGGATACCAACTTGGGTAACAGTTTATCCTTCTTGAACCTCATTTTTTTGCTATATTTACAATGAAGTTAATAACAGTTTTTGTTTAAATGATACAGTGCATAGAATTCATGCAGTAATTATTACTAGTAAAATAATGATTATATCAACAATATACTCACTCCTCCATCATGAGCAAGACCCTGGCTTTGATCTCCAGCATGGAAAAGAAATTATGAGTGATTACTGTTATGGTTTGAGTGCAAAATGTCCACCAAAGTCTCATCTGTGTGGATATGTAGTTTATAGCTGGTGGTGCTGTCTGGGGAAATTGTGGAAACTTTGGTGATGAAGGCATGGGTGGAGGAAGTAGGTTACTGTGAGTGGAATTTTGAGGGCTATATACCTCTATCCCATTTCTGATCTGAATTTGCTCTACTTTCTGTTCCACTGCAATGAAAGAGGACTCAGTTAGATTCTCCCCCCTCCATAAGCATCTCCATGCCTTCCTGGTCCTGATGGATTGTATTCCCCTGAACCATAAACTACAACAATCCTCTCCTCCACTGAGTTCCCTTTGTTAGGAGAAGAGTAACTAATATAGTCACAATGGTGACTAGAACCTGCATCGAGTTACATAATGTCATTAATAATAAAAAAATCCCAACAAATTCTGTGAATGTTTTCCTTCCCTCCTTTCACAGTAGTGTGGCTTTGCAAGGGGGCTCACCTCTCATCAAACTGGGAAGTGGGAAAAATGGAACCTGATTTAATAGGTAAAGTTAGTTGAAATGTTATGGTTCCTTCACAATTTAATTTGAGTAATAAATCCCATTGACAGGTAATAAATCTCCTGCATAGGTACGTGATGTCTATCACACGGAATTTTGGCTTTCTGAAGGTTTCTCCACAAGCATAGCCTAAGATCATAGCTTGCTTGTTTGACGGAAGCATTTAACTTGCCAAATTACAGTGTGGGCTGTCCACAGTCTTTTGTTCATAATGTAACTGGGCTTCTGTGTTGAAAGCACTGTTTTAAAGTTCTCCCCAAACCTTTGATTTCATTCTGTTGTGCCCAAATCAGCAGATGCCCAAGGCATTCCTTTACACAAAATGTGCTCCCTGAACCAGCAATTGCTCAGTGAAAAACTTGTTAGAGATCCATGATGAATATCAGAATTGGCATTAAGCTCTTAGAAACTGTTAACAAGAAAAGATATTTCTCAAATATATAAGTAAATGCATAGTAGACTTTTATATCACCCTGTATTTTAAATAATTTACTTTATCTTATTTTATAAAACTATCAGTATGCAAGCCAGATGAGGTGCTGCATGCCTATAAATCCAGGACTCAGGAGCACGGGGCAGGAAATTGTAGGTTTGTGGTCAGCCTGGGCTACATGGTAAACCTTTCTCAAAAGATAAAAGAAAAAGCACAATATTGGAAATCATAGGTTTAGCTACACATGCATTTTGATAAGCACTATCCAATATAAATAAAAGGCCTAAGAAAAAATATGAGAAGCAGAGCCTCGTTGATAAGGCAACGCTGTGCTGCAAGAGAACAGGCCAGGGGACTCATGGGGAGCAGAGGACAGAGCAGGAAGCCCTGGAGCCTGAGGATAAAGTAGATACAAGGGTTATCACTCTATCCCCTACTTCCTAAAATAATGGCTGGATGACTGGGAATGTTTGACTTTCCTTCTCTCTGATTCCACCCCAGGTTACATACTTTACCCAGTCATTTATAAAGAGTCTCTTTTAGAAAACGGGTCTAAAAGTATCTAAGCTATATTCTTCATATCAGTGTTTATGTCTTTTCCAGCATCTTTCATGCACCAAAGCAGAGCTGGGTCTTGGAATCATTTTTATTCTTGAATGTGATGTGAAAATGGGTTTCTGTGACTGAGTAGAATTTGTGTCTGGTTAGGTATATCTAGGGCAAAAACAATGTGAGCACTGAAGGGAGTTTTGATGCAATTTTAATCTGAAAGTTGTTGTGGAAACTAGCCCAGAGGAATAAAAGAAATTATGTATGATATTAAATATTAAGGCTCTTTGCATTTAATAGAATAATTATATTGTTGTTTACTCACTTGATCTACAGAGTGATACAAAGTTAGATATTTAGGCCATGCAATCTGACTGCTAAATCCACTATAGAATTGCTTAGTTTAGGGGGTTTCACATATTTGCTCAGCATTCAATAAAGGGTCCTTGAAAATAAATGTATTTACTTTATAGGGTAAAGTCTAAACCATCCTGGGGATTTGTGATGCTGGAATTGCTTTGGGAGGAACTAGAGATTGTGCTTTTAGAGGCAATAAGAATAGCAGCCTTAATACTCACCCACTACGACTCAGGGAATTGAGCGGAAGAGGGGCGGAAAGATTGTGAGAGCCGTGGTGGGGGAGACTATCCTGAGGCATGGCACCCCTCAGTAACAACACACTTGGGCCAGGAGAACCGGGCTGAGTACTAGGCTATCCATGGTTCCCTGCCCCAAGGACTGATCCAGACGACCCATGGAGGAGGATATCCAGCTGATTGGGGTTGGGGGTATTGGGGAATTGGGGATATCAACTCATTGTTTGCCCACTAAATAATGTAACTCATTATGGACAATAAATTTAAAAAAATATATAACAAGAAAAAGAATACTCTGACTTGTGCAGGGCGTGGTGGCGCATGCCTAATCCCAGCACTAGAGGCAGAGGTAGGAGGATCGCCGAGAGTTCAAGGCCACCCTGAAACTACAGAGTGAATTCCAGGTCAGCCTGAACTAGAGGGAGACCCTATCTTGAACCCCCCCCCCAAAAAAAAAAAAAGAAAGAATACTCTGACTTGGCAATGTTTCATTTATATAACATTAGGAATATAACTATAATTATACATATACATATGGAGAGGGAGAGAGAGAGAAAAAGAGAGAGGTATATTCTTATTTATTTGTGATGGTTAAAGTCTACCAAGTTCCCGAGACACTGAGTTCAGGACTACTGAACTGTTAGTCCTAGGGCAAGTAAAAGGATAGAGTCCTGTGAGCCAATAATGGAGCATCTTTTTCAAGATTTCTTTAAATGTATAAGTTTATTCTATTTGGGCTTTGGTTTAAAGGCATTTTATTTAGTACACAGTACACTATTGAATCATTGACTTTGGATTATGATTAACAGTACCTTGAGGCTCTCTATCAGTCTGCTAACTACACTCCCACTCTCTCTCTCCTTCTCCCTCTCCCTCTCTCTCTCTCATGTGTGTGTGTTTGAGAGAAAGAAAGAGAGAGAGAGAAAGAGAGAGAGAGAGACTCATTAGGTAGCTCCTACTGGCCTCAAATTCATAATCTGCCTGTATCAAAGCTCCCAAATGGTGCATTATAGGCACATCTACCACACATGGCATGGAGATCAATTTAAACAATAAAATCACATTTCCAAAATTATAAAAACATATTTACAGAATGAAAGTCAAAATAATAAGGCACAAAACTCTTTTAATTGACCTTAGCAGTGAATGTGTACAGGGTAACACAAATTCTTTGTTGCTGATATATTTTACTAAATATTTTAATATCATGAAAGACTATATAGGAAATAGGTAAACAGTTTATTGGGCATGCTCTTACTAACACCTCTCTTCAAGAGATGCATTTTGAGTATGGAAGCTGAGAAGAACTCGGTGCCAAATAGTGGAAATATTCAACCATTTCAAATTATATAGGGTTGGAAATTTTGTTATATATAAAGAAGGGAAAGTAACAACACTCTTCTCTGAACATAAAGATGCTGATTTCTCATTAGTCTCTCTATTATATCCTCTTTTTGTTTCCTTTCTCTTAATGAAATACCCCACCCCATATGTGCTTTCACTTTGCATAATCAGTTTCCTGGGGTGAACTGTGGTCTTAAAATATAAATGGAAAATTCTAGAAGTAAGCAATTCATTGGGTTTAAAGAATATTTGTTACAGCATATTGTTATATTTATTCTCTTTTCATTATTGATTGTGCCTGACTTAGAAATGAAAGTTGATCATAGTGTGTATGTGAAGGGAAAGCAACCATAGATTATATGTGTATCCACTAGAGGTTGAGAACGTATTCCTTTCAGAACAGGTGGGACTATCATTACAAACACTGCAGTCAGTGAGCTGATTATAGATTACCATTTCTAAGCAACTGCTTCTAGGATTCACTGTTGAGAGCTGTTCAACTGATTTCCTCTCAGGTGTTGGATTAAATGATGGCCAGTGGCACTCCGTCTCCTTATTGGCTAGAAGGAATCACCTGAGTGTGGAGGTAGACGGTCATGTGAGCCATGCTTCTCCTTTGCTGGGGTCTGAGCAGATTTCCTCAAGCAGTGCTTATTACTTTGGAGGTAAGAAACAGAGATTATATACATTCACCACTCCTATGTCTTGGGGAACCCTTCATGATTCAAGTGCTTATACCAAGAAAGAATGTCTGACTTTCTTTAAACATGGAAATGTTGAATGGCTCAAGATGACACATTGTGACCTAAAATGAATTTATACAATGCAGACTTCCTTATGCTTACATTTTCTATAATGAGATTTGTTTTAAGTAGGTCAACTTTTCAGTTCTTACCTTCAAGCTTTGTTATATTATCTTAGTTAAATGACTCTTCTTCATCACCTTCTGATTTTGTGGGTTGATTTTACTATAGTCTTTTCCTGATTTGCTTCTTGGCCCCTACAACGCATCCTGACTGCTTCCTCACTGCCTGATACTGAGGCCAGTATTATGCCAATGGGCAAATAATTTAATTAGCCATAGCAACTGCTTCCCTTTGCTAAAGAAGACACTGATTGATGTGATGAAACCATGACAGTGGCCTTGAGCATCAAGGCATCTTCCTCAGAGCAAATGAAGCGTTTACCTAGTCCTTGGAGGATTGATTGAACTAAAAGTTTGGAAAAGAAAACTCAAAAAATGAAAACGATTCTTTATAACTGGAAAATTAAAATATTCTTTGCCATTAGAAATATAGTTTTAAAACTCTTAGGCGTGAGTCTCACTTCTAACTGTGACATTGTATCTCTTACCAATGTTTGTTTATTGTTACACTAGAGTAAGTAGTTGCTTCTGTCTAGAATGATGATTTGCATATGGAGAAAGAAGGGAGATATCATTACTTGCCAGTAAATACAAATTATTTTCTAGAATTGACAAGAACTACATAGTCATGAATCAGTTTACTAGAACTTAAATGTAAATGAACAAATAAATTGAACCAAACAATCCCTACAACACCCATGTCTGTGAACGACAGCAAAAGTCTTTAACTTAAAAGAAATCCAGTTGCTTCCCTTACTAAGATTTGTTTATTTCTGAACCAGGTTTTTTCAGCAGCTATAATGAATATTATAGTAATCTGTAGGAACACAACTTTTTATATATTTATTTGTAAGAGAGAAAGAAGAGAGAAAGAAGGGAGAGATACAGAGAAAGAGACAGAGAAAGAGAGAGAAAGAGAGAATAGGCGTTCCAGGGCCTCTTGAAACTGCAAATGAACTTCAGATGTATATGCCAGTTATGTGCATCTGGCTTCATGTGGGTACTGGGACAGCAGACTTTTATAGTAAGAACCTTACCTTAAACTGCTGAGCCACTTCCCAGCCCGGAACAAAGCTTTTAATCAATATTAAGATATATAGAACAAGTTAAACAAGAGCTTTCATCTCAAAGGAAAAGATTTAGAAGCACTAAAGAGAAGAAAAAAAAAACCCAAGATATTGTTAAATGGTACAAAATAAAAAACAGAGGCCTGGACAAAAATGTTTATAAATCATGAAGATAGAATCATCATTCTTTAAAGTATTTTATATCCTTCATGCTCACATTGAGCAACATTTAAGTATCTTGTGCACAATTTTTCTCTAGGGATTGCTTTTTCTCAGACTGTAATACTTTAGAATGAAATGTTTCAGATATGTACTCTATAATTTTTCAGTTTTATGAAATATATGCTATATACTGCATTCTCAAATATTTTTGATACTCAAATTTATGGGAAAGATATAAAGATGTAAGGATGTACTGAACTCCCCTTATCCAGTTTCCCTTATTGTTTACATCTGATGTTGCATGTACATTTTAAGAAATGTTAAGGAATTTTAAAGCACATGTCTTCAATGCACACTTTAAGAAAGACTAAGTCTGACATATATGTTTGTTTCTCTAGAATCTTACTTTGATCTCCCCATTGAAGCACTCCCTGAAATTGGAGTGTATTCTTCCATTCCTGCCTTTCATAATTTTGCATCTATCTATGTTATTTCTAAAATATGTACTTCCACATCCCAGGTCCAAAGCTTTTTGTTTTGTTTTGTTTTTTTGTTTTTTGTTTTGTTTGCTCTAGCCCAGGCTGACCTGGAATTCACTCTGTAGTCTCAGGGTGGCCTTGAACTCACAGTGATCCTCCTACCTCTGCCTCCCGAGTGCTGGGATTAAAGGCGTGCGCCACCACGCCCGGCTCCAAAGCTTTTTAATGCATCCTCTGCAGAATCCAGCCATCTCGATATTTGTAGGTCTGAAAACAGCTTAAAAGCTTGCAAAGCTGTCCAAGAAGTTCTAATCTGAAAGCACACTTATTAGAACTTTAAGGCTAAGAATTCTGGATTCTGGGATAGATATTCAGGACTGAAGATTCTAAGTGAGTGCTCCATCTTTTTCTATGGAACCTTCTGGCACTGTTGGAATTACCTTTGTATTGCTGAGATAAAACACTGGAGCAAAGGTCACTTCTGGGCAGGCTAGGGTTTATTTTGGCTCACAGTCTTGAGGGGAAGCTTCGTGATTGCAGGAAAGCAATGGTAGAGTAGAGACTGGGCATCGCTTCTTGCCAGAGTAGGTGGGAGATAGCTGCAAGAGAGCAAGCTGAGCTCTGGCAAGGGAGGAGCTGGGCTCTCACACCCAAAGCCCACCCTTCTCCAGCATGGCTCCACCTCTCACATTGCCATCCTCTGGGAAGCAAACATTCATAGTATGTCTGGCTCAAACAACAGAGACCGTGGACGAAGGCATGTGCAAGAGAAGAGATAAAGTAGTGTCCCCTAAAGTGCAGGGCTAGCACACTAGCACGTTTGCCTTGATTTCTTCACTGACACTGGCATCCAATTTTCAGTTGAAAGTCTTGTGCCCCGCCCCCATGTAGTGCACAAACCGGTGGCATTTGGTTGTCATTGAAAACCTTGTGTTCTATGTGGATGAGAGTACTTTTATCACTAGGAACTCTCTTATGTAGCTAGAGAACAGTTTTCAGGTGTCCAATTCTTTACCCAGTTTATCTTTGAGATTAAAAAAAAAGACCCATCCTCAGAGACATTTCCCATCAGTTCTCCTTTGCTTCCCTTGGAATTCAGCTGCAAGTTCCCAGTGATACTATCAGAACACAGTCATTCCCAGCCAGCTGCAGTACTTCCACTGTGAAGAATTAGTCAGCTCCAAAAGCTTGGGTTCTGTCCCCACCCTGTCCTGTTGGCCTTTGGGACAGAGGGCTACTCCTCAGCCAGCAACATTCTGAATGCAACACACCACAAAAGTTTCCCCATCCATCCATCCATCCATCCATCACTTTGTACTATTTTTTTAAACTTTTTCTCTCAAATAAATGTTCTTCCAAGTCAGAGTGTATTGTGATACACTGTGCTCAGGTTTAATCATGTGCAAATTACACATTTTAAGCCTAGGTTCTTCAGAAGGAAGATAGATACATGTCTAATTCCTGCAATTTTTAAATGGAGTTTTGTGATGAATAACACACTAATTACCACAAGATGAGGATACTAAATGGTGTACAGAATTCTCCCATTCCACATCCCTTATGTAAAGCAAGCTTTATCCATCCAATCAGCCCACACCCCTATGAAGTATAACATGACGTCTCACTTTTGAAACAGAGACATTCGGTGATAATTTATGTGCCATCCTCAGAGGTAGTTAACATGTAGAATGCCTCTGGTAATGGATCCATCCATTAATTCAGCACTAAATATTCCCCAGAAAATTTCTTATTTTAGAACCTTGATCTCAAATGGGTTCAGTGCTAAGCTTCTCTCTGGTATTGCTTATATTAACCCGTGACTACCTCTTCAAAGACTAATGAGACTAAGCTGGCTGAAATCATCTTTGTTCCTGGAGTTTTTCACTTATTGAAAATGTAGCCAGGAATATGAAATGACCCATAGTGTGACCCCTGGCTTTCTCTACAGTTATGACTTTTCCTTGTGGTTCTGAGGTTGCATAATCTTGTTTTCTACAGGAAGATGGCACAGTCATTTTATTCCGAAATGCTTTGAGTCGAGTACTTTATACTTCTGGCAATAGTTGCCCCCAAGTATTATTATGATCTTATCCCATCATTCCTAATTCGTTAATAAGTCATCTATAAAATATATCAAGATTATGATAACCATGTCTGTTGTGTGATTTTTCCTGGGAAATGCAAAAAAAATGTCTATTTATCTCAGATAGGGAACCTCTAAGAAACAGAAGAAAAGATTTCACCCAAGGGTACTGTGGTGAGCCATTGAGTTTACTCAGGTTACCTACAGGGGTATGGGTGACTCAAAAGCCTCACCAAGTGCTCACCAGAGCCCAGTGACTACTCAGGAAAGCCGTGATTACAGAAGCTCCCTTCAGAGCTTACAGGCAGCTCCATTTAATGGTCACCACTCCCCAGCAATTTGTTTTGTGCTTGTACAGCACAAGGAGGTGACTCCGGAGTCTTGTAATTTTTGTGAGTGCCGAGTCATATGAGCCTCTTCCCTCTCTCCAGAAAGGAGTGTTTCAATTCAGACAAAATACAAACTACAGAAGAATTCAATACTGGAAGTGTGCGTACTATAAACTAATACTCAAAAAAAGTTTGATTGCTTTTCCTAAATCTAATAAATTTGAAACTTCATAGATTAAAATTGAATATTTCTATGTGCCTGTTAATAATTTTTAAATAATATTGGCCTTTATTGGACATGCAAATGTATTTTGTTGGGAAAATAAAACATTATGAGGAATTAGCTTAAGTTAAAATGTTGAAGTGTAATGGAAAATTCCCAGGTAAGAAATGAACATATTCGAATTAAGAGGTTGCTTATTTGGCTTTCTTTGAAATTATAGTAGTGGTTGACAACCATAACCACAAAGAAAGATTGATGGAAAATATGTACATGAAATATATGTGTTCATACCCCATAAAATTATTTACTTCACTTGAATGAACATTTAGGACATCATTAAACCCAGACAACAATGGTTAATATTGTATTTCTTTGTTATTTAAATAATAAGAACAAGTCTTAAGTGTTAGAAAAAAATCAGTATAAAAGAAACGCTTTTTATTAGCCAAAAAATAAATAAAATCAAGCACTGACATGCTGTTTGGTATTTATCCATTTGTATTCATTAAAATGTTTGTTTGTTTATGTGACACTTATGTGTATAGGAAAATAAAGTATTTAATCAAAGATATAGCTGTTAATTTTATTCCAAGTCAGTATATCTTCTTTTCAGATAGTAGGCTTAAAATACAAAGGCATTTCATCACTCTTGATTTATCTTTTCTTATCTGCAGCATACACTTTCATCCCTATGTTCTTAGTTTTCCAGTCTAACGACTAAATTCCCATGCTTAAGTTTTATAGAATTTTATACTACTGGCCATCCTACTCAGGATTCTGGAGCCAATAAGTATGTCTGTACATTTGGATCAAGTTAGTTTAGGGGCACTTATTTATTGCAACACTGGAGATTTCCTTGATTCCTTTAGAACAAAAGAAAAATTTGCATGAATTGCAATTTGTGATTTAGACTAAGCTAATAATAACTTCAATGGGCTTCTCTTCTCTCTACAGACGGTTAACAAATGTCTACTTGTTTTTATCCTGATTCTTTAAGGTATATCTTGATTTTACTGTTTTGCTTTTATCAGGTTGTCCAGACAAAAGCTTTGGATCCAATTGTAAAAGTCCCCTTGGTGGATTTCAAGGATGTATGAGACTTATTTCCATCAGCAACAAAATGGTAGATCTGATTGCAGTCCAGCAGGGGGCTCTAGGGAACTTCAGTGACCTTCAGATAGACTCCTGTGGCATCTCAGATAGGTAAGGATAATCTCACATCTCTTTGCTGACCTATTCAAACTTTTGTAACATTTAAGTTTACACAAGAAATAAACTTTATTCTCTCACTGCTCTCTGTTCTACAGGAAAGAATTGTATTTAGAAATAAGACAAAATACAGCATTTGCTTTACATAACATTTTAAATGACAACATATAGGTACAAGTTATGTGATCATGTTAATTCTATGTATACCAACCCACAAAAGACATTTTGTTGTTGCTATAGTTTGAGGTGGGTATATGTGTACTGTTGAGTTACCCTCTTGTTGCTGGGTCAAATCACCTCATCAAAAGTAGCTTATGGAAGGAAAGATTTATTTCAATTTATAATTTCAAGGGGAAGTTTCATCATGGAGGGAAAGCATGGCCAAGCAGATGGCTGGGAATCACATCATGTCACCACACCAAGAAGGAAGCAGTCCCAAGTAAATGGGTATGAACTAATAACCCCCAACATTTCACTCAGCAATCCACCTCCTCCAGCAAGGCTCCACATTCCATAGGCTCTACCATCCTTCCCAAATTGTCAGAAGTCCATATTTAGGTCTTTGAAACACACCAGAACTACCCATCAAGATCTGCTTAGAGCAGTGTAAGAAGTCTCCAGTCCAAAGTTCCACATCTTTCCATATTTCCAGTTCTAAAACATCAAAAAACCCCAAGGTCAAGTACATCACAGCAATGACCTCACCTCTCCCTACCAATTTGCTGTAACGGTTATCTTATGGTTGCTGACACAAAACACTCAACCAGAAGCCACTTAGGGGAGGAAAGGGTTTATTTCAGGCTTACAGTTTCAAGGGGAAGTTTTTTCAAGGTGCAGAATGCATGGGAGAGAAAGCAGCTGGCTCACATCGTCCTGCTCCAGCAGGATGGGAAGAGAGAGTGAGGTAGAAATAGCAAGGATCAGCTGGTATATAATACCCACAAAGCCCATCCAGCAGCACAACTCCCCCTGGAGGGCTCCATATCCCAAAGGCCTAACAATCTTCCAAAATTGCCACTAATTGAGGACCAAGAATTCAAAACACAAGAGCCTACAGAGGACATTTCATTCAAACTAAGCAGATACCAAAAAATATGCGGTACACATCATGGCACCCTAACAGCATGAGTAAATCGGAGACCCGTGCCAAGCTGGCTTTGGCTGTCTTGACACTTGAATATTTTCAGGCAGGGGAACTTGAGTGGTGTCTGTTCTAGTGTGCACCCTGCAGAGCCATTCCCATGTTCTGTGCAGAATGTAAGGAGGGGCACTCCCCTAGAAGCACGTGGGCTGTGCACTGATCTCCATGTAGGACTGACCTCAGAGGCTCAATTGGAGCACAGCATGGAATATGGCAAGGCAAATAGGATGGTAATTGTAGAAGACAAGAAACTTTTGAAATAATACCCTATAGTTAAAAACCGTGAGTAGACTTGGGCAACTGTGATCATAACAGAAATATTTTGTAATCAAGGCTGTAATTTTAATTATTGATTTGATAGAATGTCAGGACCATTACAGATTTAAATCCATAGACCACACCTTACAATGAGGATTTAAATCAGTTCTCACCATATCTTTATAGTATTTGTGTCTCAGAAATATTAAACTCTTTGGTGATTAATAGTTTATACCTGCAAAATAAAACGGGTCATTTAATGGCTTAATAAATTATAACTTAACATAAGTAGTAACATTGAAAACATTAAAAATTGATAGAAAATTAAATTATGATATGATCCTTTTTTTAAAAAAAGTTTTTTTAACTCTAACCGATTTTAAGTGATATGAGACACATAAAGGTGTACATACCAACACACATGTGCTCACATTCCCACATGAATTCCATACACACACACACTGACACAGTCATTGTACAGTGTCACCACAATCACACTCATATGCTCACTCACATATCCAAAAACTCACTCACACAATCCCTATACTCATTTGCACAACTCCTCACGCCCACTCACACGCACCTTTGCCGTGCATGCACATGCTTATTCTTATGCTCCTTAACACTCCCTCCTTCTTTCCATAGCCTCTCATGAACACAGACTCATCCTCTATGGACATGCAGAAGGGCGCTCCCAAGTTCAGGGGCTCTGGAGGACAGACCCACAAGGACAGGGAGTTGCTGTCCCTGCCTCCATATCGAGAGCACAAACCTGAATAGGGCTGGATTATGTAGTGCATGGGTGGCAGGTGTGAGGATGCAACTACTTGAATTTCTTTGAACTCATTTGTTAAATAAAACTGCTAAGTCTATCTTTTCTTTAAAATGATCAACGGTTGGGGAAAGTCCTTGTCCCTGAATATAGGAAGGCAGAGAATACAGTGTGTATTTGTTCTCAAATGACACTCACATTACAGAAACCCCTGGAAAGAACGAGGAGGCTGCTCTGTGACAGTGACCACAGTGACCTTATTCAGAAAGCATCTCTTACTGGAACTGGAATTTGGGGGTTTGTTGCCAATACATCAATACACCAATAAATTTACAGGACCCAGGATTCTTGTCCTAGGAATTTAAAGAATTAATGTCCATAGACCAGAGGGTAAGGTTTAGAGAAAGTTTATTAGATTTATAAGATTAAGAGAAGGATGGAGGAGAAAGTGTCGAGAGCCTTGTCATGTGGAGGGAAGGAGGGGGTAGAGAGTCCTTGTGGGAGTGATGAGCGTGCCCTCCCCTGGTAAATGGATTTATACCTTTTGACTCGGGTGAACCAGGGAGACAGCTGATTGGCTCATGACACATGGCTCTGGGGTTTTAAGCTTAACCAACCATAATGCCAGGGTTAGGATGAGTTTTCGAAATGGAGACCTCCCTCCCAGGGAGGGGCTACGGTTGTTTTTGGAAAAACAGTTTAGGCGAGAAACAAGGAGAAGGCAGGTTCTTAGATCTGTAGTAAAAATTACCAGCAAGCCCAAGGACCCAGTCATCTCCACTGCCTCATTACTTCTTGGTTTTTCCCACCCCAGTTCCTCAAGATCCATCTTGTGCACTTTCCAATTCACATCCACTGGCCTGTCCCTGCCCTTTGGCCTTGAGTTCCCATCTTCAGCCTGCCACCTTGTCCTTCCTTCCTGCTATATAGTCTCACCCATAGTCCTCTGCTCTCCTCCTCTTCTCCGTGGAGCTCTATTGTTTCTTCTCTCTTTAACTACTGATTTGATGGAATTTCAGGGTCCTTATTGATTGAAATCCACAGACCACACCTTGTACTGAGCACTTGACACCAATGGAGATTTCAATCAGTCCTCATAAAATCTTATTAGTATTTGTGTCTCAGAAATATTAAACTGGATGTATGAAGAGGCTATGTTGGTTAAGATGACATGCCTTAGAAAAGGCAGCTCCCGACTCCAAAGCCACAAATTCCCCTAAAATATGTGTCTACCTTGTCATATTGCCTCTCTGTGTATGCATGCAGGGAATTTAAAGATAATGACATTATTCTATCTCCTGTTGGACCGAAAGTTTGGCTTTTGGTGGAATGGCTTGGGAGTTAGTTATAGGAGGAATGGATTTCATTCATTATAGTTTTGAGGAAGGAACGAAGATTTAAACTCATTAATATCTTAGAACCTACAGGTAACTAGCATTGTTTCATTTCCTTAGATGTGATAAATTTATATAGATTTATCTTCAACATCATGCAATGTAAACCAAGCTTTCCATTGCATGAAAGTTGGTTGGAATTTAAATTATATTGGACAGGGAATCAGGCTAAACCAAAATCTTACAAGTCACTTCAGGTTAGGATATATTGATGGATGAATTTATTCAAGCTCACAAGCAATGAAAATAGTGATGGAAATGTCTATGAGAAAGATTTAGAAGCTGGAGAAAATGGGTTGATGGATTGTTTTACTTTGTATTGGAATGACTAGCAAGGAGGAAAGTATAAAATGAAATTGTTCAGAACATTTGGTGAGAATGACTACTTTGCTATACAACATGAATTGCTGTAGGTTACAAGCAGGCGAGCCTTACCATATAATGAATTTAAGTTAAATTCACAATTCAGTGTTTTGAATTTTATTTAGAAGTGTGAAACGTCTAACAGGATCAAGAACAATGGGTCCAACCAGTCTTTTGGAAGCAGATCAAATACAAATAGCCTATATATCACGATAATTAAAGATTTGTTCCTTTTGCATTTTAAGAAAAGCCGCTTACATCTGCCTCTTTAAAAACAGGTTTTGAGGTTTTTTATTGATTTGAAATGCTAAAAAAATTAATAAAATATGATATAGTCTCTGAATGGATTCCTGAAAATCTATAAAAATACTAAAATACATATGAAATTAATGTCACAAAATTGCTGTTATTTATTTTGGCTCCTTAAAATTTTATTTATGCATTGTATATATGTTTGCAGTGGTAATTTTGGTTAGTGAGAGTATTGGTGATTTTGTGTTTTATAGATTGTTTTGCTGTCTGTGCAGAATTATATATTTAATAGAGGTGGTTTTTTTGTTTATTTATTTGCTTCGTGTGTATGTACAGATGTGTGTGCCTGGTGCAGAGTACATAATCCCTCTTCTACCTTATC
>PVHP010006175.1:50318-61520 GCA_004024765.1 Zapus hudsonius
GAGAGAGAGAGAGAGAGAGAGAGAGAGAGAGAGAGAGAGAGAGAGAGAGAGAGAGAGAGAGAGAGAGAGAGAAAGAGCACACAAGCCAGGGCCCCTTGCCAATGCAAAGGAATGGCAGACACTTGTACCACGTTTGGCATTCAGCTTACTTGGTGGCTGAATGAATGGTTCCCAAGCCAAGAGGCTTTGCATGCAACATCCTTTAACTGCTGAGTCACTTCTCAGTCCTGAAGCCTGGCTTTTGGCATGGGTGCTGGGGACCCATTTGGGCATCATGCTCACATAGCAAGTGCTCTTACCCACCGAGCCATCTCCCCAGCACCAACATCTACTTTTTTAATCATAAAATATCAATATCACTATTTTTAGTTAAAATTGGGAAAGAAACATAAGCCAAATATGAAGTTCCCATCTTTAGTTCTAATAAATAAGGTGGCAAAAACTCCATCATAAATATATCCTTGGCAGGTTTTGTGGCTTATTTATTTTTTAACTGAAATCAATAAGAGCATCAAAGTCCTTCATTTTAAATGTTGTATTCATTCTACATTCTAAATAGCATTACTAGTCAGATCACAATTATGCGAATCTACACCAGAAGTTCCCAAAGTTCTTTGTCTAGGGAACCTGGAGATTTTTTTTAAAGTGCCTCTAGAGCCAGGTGTGGTGCCACACACATTTAGTCCCAGCACTCAGGAGGCAGAGGTCAAGAGGATCGCCATGAGTTCAAGGCCACTCTGAGACTACATAGTGAATTCCAGGTCAGCCTGAGCTAGAGTGAGACCCTGCCTCAAAAAACAAACAAACAAACAAACAAACAAATAAATAAATAGTTCCTCTAAACCAAGTGCCTCTGGCACCATCATTTAAAAATCAGTGCACTGTTGCCTGGAGCCCCAAGAGTTCCTTCCTTAGGGACATCTGCTTAGATAAAGCTGCATCCTTGAAGATGCTGCAGGAAAGAATTTCAGGATGAGCCATAGTTAAAAAGTTAGTGAGGTTAATAAGTAGGAAAAGGGATAATATACACTTTAGAACTAAGTACTGGCACGGGAGAAAGAGAGATAAAGAGAAAGAGAAAGAGAGAGGGGTAGAGAGAGAGAGGGGAAAATGACATTATATACCCAAGATATAGGTGAGGGATTCTTAAGATACTTATGCTATATTTTTACACACACATACATTTATGTTTGTTTATATTTATATTTATATATATTCTCTGTGTCTCTAAATTACATGGCTCAAAGGATGTAACTTACAGCAAGATTTAACGATGAAGTTTAAAAGTTATGCAAAATTTAAAAATTAAGTAAAAAATTATGTGAGCTTATTACTTAATTTTCTTATCTTAAAGAATTTTGTGGAAGAGAGGGCAGAGAGATCTTAAGAGTCAGAGTGTGGGAAGGAGTAAGTACCCTGATGCACTCTTCCTCTCTTCCACACCCCTTTTGTCCAGAGACTGACTGAAGCATTTGTCACTCCATGATGAATGCCAGTAACCCCACTTAGGAGAGCCTTCAATGGAATATGGGTGGGAGAGAGGGGCTATGAAAGGATAACTAGAGGGGGATGGGGATGGGACAAACACATGATCTGTCCATACAGTAAAGTAAATAATTAACTTAAGAAAAAGAATTTCCTTCTATAAATGAAATCAAGTGTACTATCTTGGTTTAGGGATTAGACAGGTGTTCTATTAGAGATGAACACAAAACCACCATCATTCTGTCCCTAAGAAGCACAGCTTGTTGTCTTTAACATCCTCATTTGAGGTGTCTTTAGAGATGCAAGCATTATATCTGCAGGCAGTTTTGGTTGTATCTGTTGTGTGGAAGTTTTTTGACTGACAGCCAGCCAGCAGGGTAAGGCGCATCTTTCCTTTTCATTGTCCCCTTAATTTTTCATTTCTTTCCATCCTGCCTCAGGTTCAAATAAATTAATGAGGATTTATTTTCTAACAGCTGGCTAATGTCAACGTGATTAGGCCATGTCTGTTTGCCAACTGGTCCCCATCCTCCCATGGAGACAGGGAATAAGAGCTATCTTCTGGATGCTTACATTGCAAAGGACAGTCCTCCAGAAAGGCATTGCTGGGTTATTAAGCTGGCAAGAAATTGGGAGATTTATATCTCAAAAGTGCCAGGAAATAATTCACAATTGGAAGTTTTCAAAGTAAATGCTCAAAAGAAAGGCAGGTCAGAGCCTGTAGTCAGCAAGAACCCTATCTAACATGTAGCCAAGATAAGAGAGATGTAAAAACCATCTCAGTTCTTCAGGGCTCTTTGATAGCAGAAGGTCCCCAACTTTTTCTCCCCAGGGTCCCCATGCCTCTTAGAAACTTTTACTGTGCACCTAAACTAAAAGATATACCTAATATTTTGATTTTAAAAGTAATCTAGATGCAAACAACTTAATGCATTATTAATAAGTATATCCTAAAAAGTTGGTGATCCTTTGAAAAAAAATGCTAGATGTCTATACAGCTATAAACGTGGTGACCATAGATAATAAAACTATATCGTATGCTCAATGTGATTTTAACTGCTTTTGTCACAAAAACAAACAACAAAATTAAGTAGCTGCATGAGATGATGGTTAAGTTAATTTGCTTCACTATGTTAACCTTTTCACTATCTATAACATGATGTCTTCTGTAAATATACACAATAAATTTATTTAAAAAGTGATACATAAACATTTTAAAAATCATATTTTAATTAAATACAAATGCTTAGTCATTGTACTGCATACAGTTTCAAAGCTTGGAATCCGAGCAGACATTGCTATGTTCCTCTATTCTCATTTTTTTGAACTATGTGGATTTCACATGGTATTCACTTTTAAACACTAAATTATTAAAAGCCCAGCTTCTCAAACATAGGCTGTGATTAAATGAGTGTATTATGATTTAACATTGGAACTGCCCTACCTGGAGCTGGTAAGACACACTGTGCTTGGCAGATGTTGAGTATGCAAGTTATTTCCCTTGGAGATTTGGAATACCCCGGGACCCCTGTGAGTTTGATGGAGCACCATAGTGCGCCTAACACTGTACGGGGTTCCCGAGTCTATAACTGTGCATCCTTCCACAGAGTTGGACCTGGTCTGAGTAAATGAAGGATTCCTTCCATTCCTCTTCCCTTCCCTTCCCTTTACTCCTTCTCTAAATTTCAAACAGTATAGCAGTTCCCAGGGCTGAAGTGTAAGCTGTTGATAATCCTGGTTGGTCCTGACTTCATGTTACGTCTCTTGGGGGAAATAAAGAGCTCTGATAAGGTGAGGCATGTTGAAGATTAAGCAGTCACAGCTCCTTGAGAATGGCTGAAACCAAATGAGTTTAATGACCCATGGTTTACTCCTGCCATTAAAGTGCCTAAACTCCAGACTGAAAGCCATTAGTTGTGAAGCATTTTCTCTTCATGCTGTGGCCCAGCCTTCTCTCACGTGGCCAATGCCTGTGATCAATGTGGACGTGATCAATGCCTGTGGTGTCTGGATCTAACAGCCTTCACTCTCTCCTAGGTGTTTGCCCAACTCTTGTGAGCATGGAGGGGAATGCTCTCAGTCCTGGAGCACCTTTCACTGTAACTGCACCAACACTGGGTACACGGGAGCTACATGCCACAGCTGTAAGCCAAGTCTGTTTGCTCTCCCTAGACCACCGCACCTTCTTGATTTCTATGTATCTGTCACTTCATGATTCATGTGTGACTTGCTGTGAGCATATACAGCCCGAATTTTAGTATCTATTTGGTTTCTGGTTCATTTTTAATCCATTCCTCCTCATTTTAAAAATAGTCAAAGTAGCTTATATCAATATATAATGTGAAAGAGGAAAGAACTCTAAGATAGCTGGCAGAGAGAAAAGTAGAGAAAAAACACAGTTAAGGAAAATAAAATAATAAACAACATGTACGAACATGTTCTGGTACTTGGATTTGGGATAGTATTTAACTCTGAACTTTCTAGAAATCACAGGGTAAGGAGAAATAGCATAAATTACCTTACTGTCAGTGCAATTCAATGAAGTGATCCTCATAAACATCTTTGATTTAGCTCGGGAGGAATGGCTCGTGGTGAGGGGATTCATATGTCAGTGGAAACCGATCATTATAGTTTTATTTGGACATTTACAAGAAAAGACCAAAGACTGACTGGTTTATAGACAAGAGTATTTGTTTTCCTCTGATAGTTTTTTGACTAGAAGTCCAAGTTCAAGGGGTCAGATATGATGTTGAGTAGTGCTAGATTTCTGCTTCATAGACGGACACCTTCTCCTGTGTTCTCACACAGTAGACGGAGTGACAGAGCTCTCTGGGCACAGTTGCCAATCACAAGGGTCCTACTCTCATAATAACCTCTCAAAGATCCCTTCCAAACCATTACACTGGGAATTGCGTTTCCTTATGTGAATCTGGTAGAGCCACATCCTATGGCATGGGGCATATTAAGTTCTCTTGTGACTGGCCTTGTGTGATGAGGGTGATAGATACATTGAGATAGGTAATTAGTATATTAACCATAGTACTGGATTGTATTGAGTACTTTACAAATTCTAAGTACTGATATAGTATTTTATGTAATCTAGCTGATTTGATTCTTTTTTAAAAAACATTTTATTTTTATTTTTTAATTTTTTAATCTTTTTTTTATTGTTCATACTGAGTTACATTGTTTAGTGGGCCAACAATGAGTTGTTATCCCCAATTCTTCATTGCCTTCCCTCCCCATCCCCAGTCAGCTGGATATCCTCCCCCCGGGGCCGTCTGTATCAGTCTCTGTGTTAGGGGAACATGGATAGCCCAGTCTTCAGCCGGGTTCTCATGACCCAAGTGTGTTGATACTGAAGGGTGCCATGCCTCTGATATTCTCCCACACCACGGCTCTCACGATGTACCCTGATCATGATCTTCTCACCCATGTTCCTTTGTCTCCCTTCCCTTAACTCCCTTCCATTGAACCCCTTCTTTCCAAGTAGACTCTCTTCTATTTTGAGGTCATTTTTTCACCTTATATTATTCAGGCCTTATGTAGGTAGTGTCAGCCACTGTGAGGATAGGAATGTCACTTCATGTCTAGAAGACCAAATTCCAAAGCACTCCTCCCATCCATTGGCTCATATTCTATCTTGTCTTCTTTGATCCCTGGACCACGGAAGGTGTGATAGCCATGTCTCTCAGTGCTGCACATTACACTGTCACTTCTCAGCACTTTGCAGAGGTTTGAGACACTCCAGTAGTCAACACCATCTGAAAAGAGAAGCTTTTCTAATCATAAATGAGATAACATTGATATATGGATAAATATATAGAAGGCATTTTGGTGGGCAAAATATATCCATTTAGTCAAACAACAATAGTAGCTCCCTCCCCCCCCCCACAGGGCATATGACCTCTCCAGCCATAAGTTTTGAGTGTCAGGCATTGATTTCCTCGTGAGGATTGGACTCTTACTCCAATCAGAGAACCATTGGCTTCCCTCACAACAGATATGCCAACATTGCACCAGTTGGCACCTTTTGCCTGACTGACAAGCTCGGTAGATTGAAGGGTCCACTGCTGGTTAAGACCATTGACAACTTTGCCCCCAGAGGCTGATTTGATTCTGATGACCACTGACTAAGTGGGTACTATTATTATCTGTAGTTAATTTATGAGCTAGTAGAAGAATATTAAAAACTGGTCTGAGGCCATTTAGATAGTACAGGCCAAGTGAGGATGCTGCAGAGCCCGATACCCCTTTCCTATATTGTAAATCATTTTGTTTCAGATGATTTGCTTACTTATATTGCAAGTATTGTGTCATTTTGTTGTCTGCTTGTTCAATCCATGCACTGGGGAGACCAAAATGCCCATCCCCCAACTGGTTCATAGTGTTTCTAAAATTCTGAGCAAGTACTATCCCAATTATAAGCAAGAATGTTCAGAGAAAAATCAGCAACCTCACCACGCTGAGGGAGGGGAGTCTATGGCAGACCTTGTTACAGAGGAGATTGGAATCCAGGCTCCCTCTGCAGACACCACACAAAGGTCCCCAAAATGCCCTATTTCAGGGTGAGGTCAGGAGGACTTCTTGCTCTCATCAGTTCATCCAGTCATCATCAGGTATTAATGAATATATTGGAAACATTCCTAAGATTCTACTAAGAATATTTGCCAGCGATGAAGCCCTCATCTTACTTGTTATTCAGTTGTGAGGAACAGTGTAGTGTAATGTTTTATATCTTCTGCCATTCCCCATTATGGTAAATGATTCAAACTCACAAGCTATCGGATATATTTTAATTGACTATTCATAGTTAATTGTCATTAAAACCTAAATCTAATTATCAACAGAGGCAGCTCTGAGGGAAAAAGGTGAATGAGAAATGAAAAGATACTTTGACTCAAGGCCCACAATTTGATTCAAAAATGAACAGAATATTCTCATGTGGATCATGGACATGGAGCTGAAGGGGTTTTGTCAATCCTATCTGGAGAAGTGAAATCTAACTGGTCATAGTGGAGAGGCAAAGAGGACATCCTTTCAAGTGTTTTGTTAGACTCTCAGCAGTTGGAAGACTGACTGAGGCAGGAGGGTTCATGGTTCATGACTAGCCCGAGTCAGCTCAGGCTGCTGGGTTGAACCTCCAAACCAGGCACACAGTTTATGTGAAGGAGAAGGGATTTATTTGAAGCTTACAGATCCACACAGAGAAAAAATTAAAGAAAATAACAACAACAAACAAAACCCCACCATCAACAACTCCAAAAGCAAGCAAGTACACAGCCAAACCACAGGAACTCTAGGCAGAGCTCAGGCCTGCATGATTATAGCTGGAATTCCATATCCTCCTCAGGAATACCTTAGGGCTGGACTCTAGGATCCACTCAAGGTGACACCTGCCTCAAGTTACAAGCTTTAACAAAACTCAGGAATCTATTGGGGGACATCCATTCACACTACCACAAGTTATCTAGTGAGACAAGGTTTTATTAGGAGTAAGTAGAACATTCAACAGTTACATCCTGAACGATCAATTAATACAAAGGAAGCAAAAGGCTTTCTGGTGAACCTGATCGAATCATGGGTCCTTCGCATTTCTAGTCTCCATCCCAAGGTTATGTGCATATCTCTGCCCGCCTCTTTCAGGGCATGCACTCATAGAAATGTAAAAAACTAACCATTTTCCATTCACGCTTTCAGCGCACAATGGAAGTGTAACGGAAAACAATCCATGCTTATATGTCCATCTATGCAGTAAAAATGAGAAGAAATAAAGCCATCAGGCTGTAGAGAAGTGGGGAAGTAAATTTCCATGATTATTTAAATTTTTGTAACATTGAATTAAGTACTTTCATGTTACCTAAACATTCATTAACATAATTTTAAAAATTTAAATTAGATTCAGTGATGGATATCTATGGTGTGATTATTGCAAATTTCACAGACTAAAACATTTAATGGAAGTTATCGGTACATTTGGCCAAGCATTCAGTGAGAAGTATGCATTTTATTAATGCTAATATCAAACTTTGTGCGTGGCAAATATATACTGGGGTAGTAAAAGATTCCACCATGGCTCCAAATACCTCTTGGGAGCATATTCCATATAAATATTTCTTCTTCTTTGAATTTTAATTATCTTGAACACTCATTACAGAGTAGTGCAAAGGTATTTTTAAAATTATTTTAAGGATATTGATGAGGAGTCTAATGAATCATATTTATTCTTAGAAAAAACTGTTACTTGTAGTTAATTTTACACGAGACAGGAACATGGCTTCAGCATATGTAAAATGTTCCCAGTTCCTATAGCAAATTATTGGATAGCAGCAGGTTATTTAAGAAGGCTGCACTATTGCGTTTCAGGTGTCAGGTTATTACAAGGTGATGCTAGAATTAGAATTTCTGAAATGGATGTCACATTACACTTACAGGGGTCTTAACATTTAAATAGCTCTCTTCCTTTCCTTGTTCTTGTTAATATAAAATAGGCTAAATTTTCATTTTCATGGAACAATGTCATTTTCCTCTAGTGATAAAAATGTCATAAAATACAACCTCTTTCTATTTTTTATACTATCACTTTCATCCATATTAATTTAAAAAGGAAAGAATAATGAATTTTGTTTTAAAATATCAGTGTTGCCTGGTCTCTTGGCTAGCTATATACATAGTAGATTTCAAGGCTTGGAGTATATTATAAATCTCTTAAATCTTAGGAGATTTGTTTCATACTACATTTATGATGATTCTTTTTCTTCCAGCTATCTATGAGCAGTCATGTGAAGCCTATAAACACAGAGGAAATACTTCTGGATTTTACTATATAGACTCAGATGGAAGTGGTCCTCTGGGACCTTTTCTTCTCTATTGCAATATGACTGGTAAGTTTATCCTCTTTCATTTAACATTTCAAGCTGAATGAATGCATCAGATATGCAGAATTAAAAGGAAATAAGTAGAAAGCTGATCTAATTTACAACATGACTGAAATGGATATTATTATGTCAGAAGGAATATTAAATATTCAAAAAAAATCTCTTAATGTGAATGATTTTAAATATCTTCATTTTCTTCGAATGTGGTATCTGTGTGGTATATCAAATAAAAAAAATTCTTTCTACTATGCTCCCAAACAAACAGGAGACCTTGTCAGGGAAAAGTTTTGCATGTTATTAAAGCTTTGAAAAAATGATTTACTTTTTAGTTGGGTATAAGCATAAAAGTTATTAATTTCTTCAATTATTTCCTACAAAAATTGAGGTAGAAATTAACAGTCATGGAAAGGATAATTGATTAAATTCAACATCTATTCATGATACAAAAAGAACTCAACAAAAACTTATAACATAAATAACAATTTATGGTGAAATATGGAAAGCTTTTCTCCTGCATTAATCACACTCTGCTCACCATTGTATTAAAGGTCCTAGCCAGTGCAATAAAGTAAGAGAAAAAATAAAAATTATAGGTATTGACAAAGATGACCTATGTTTAGAATTATTAAAAATGAAAAGATTATATATTAAGAATATTTTGGGGGCTGGGGAGGTGGCTCAGCAGGTAAAGGCTTTGCTTACAAGGCCTAATTGCCCAGACGGAATCCACCAGCCAAGCACATAAAGCCAGACAGCCATTTGTTTATAGCAGCAAGAGATCCTGGCAGGCCCATACATTCACATACATGTCCAAATAAATAAAAAATAAAAAATTCTGACTAATCAACAGTAAATTATTATACTGGATTATCACTAGATCTTAAATTAACATAAAATTAGTATTATTTCTGTATACCAGTAATAAACAATTTTACAATGACCTTTTGTAGACTGTATTTTCAATAACACCAAAACTCTCAAACACATAATGGAAGATATGTAAGGCTTCTAAACAGATAGGTACAATGTTTTCAAATGAGTAAAAGTCCTAAGGATATGAAGGAATGAAAATTTTTCATTAATTAGGAGACTCAACATGATAAAATGTCAGTTCTTCCAAAGTTGATATTGATTTAGTACAAACCTAAATTAAAATTCCAGCAGAGTGTTTGTTTTCAAGTTGGTGTGATATTTTTTTTTTGGTCAGAATGGATAAGCAAATTCTAAAATTTATGAGCAAATATGAAGGGACAAGTAAAGAAATCAACTTTGAGAACAGTTGTAGGGCTCGATTCTATCAGATATAAATATGCTAATAAAACCAAGTAGAAAATTTAAAAACAAATTTTCTCATATATACCCAGCTGATGTCTATAAGGTGATGCTGATGTACAGCAAAGGAAGGAGGTTTTGCTATCAGTGATACTCAGGGAAAATGTATATAAATGTCAAAAAAAGATGAATATCAAGTGCACCATGATGAATTTTGGATGACTTTTACTGTCTAATATGCAACCACTAGCAACATGTGTCTATATAAATACTAATTTAATTAAAATAAAGTCCAAGATACATCTATAAATTCAAACATATATGTCAATAAATTAATGAACTTAAATAAGACTAAGGCAGAGTTCCTCAGTCTCCAGCCACATTGTAACTGCTCTGTTACCTCCTCCGGCTAGTAAGGAACATACAAGTTACACTGGGCAGGACTGTGGTAGGACTTTCAAGTCTAAGCAAAACAAAAGGGAAAAGGCTATAACGTTACACTGAATCAGGCAATGTTGTAGCAGAAACTTTATTACTCAAAATCACGTGATGAATAGGTGAAGAAAGAACCTTGTCAGAGGCAGTACCAAAACCTGAGACCTGAGACTTCGGTAGACTCAGCCATAAGTCCAGGGCAGCTGAAGCATGGCAAGTGAGTTAATCATGGTGGAAGAGGAGAGGATCACGTCTAGAGGGGCAGCAAGACAAAAGTCATGATATTCTTACATCATGGCTTCAGGTCGCTGGGTATTGCCCTGGATACTGTGAAAAGCCTTTGGAAAGTTTTAAGCAGTATTGACATATAGCTTGACCTTCAACGGGGTCACAGCTGCTTTCTCATCGGGAAATGCCTGTCCAGGTAAAGGGATAAAAGGAATTTGGATACTATCCATAGAGAGGAGAAGTTAGCAGGGCTGTTAGGAAGCCATTTCAATAATACAGGATTCCAGGAATGAGCTGAAAGTAGTGGATCTGGCACTGATACTATTTGTGCAGATGGGTACCGGTGCCGAGTTGTGAATCGAATGCCTATGAGATATGTGAAAACCAAAGGAGCCAGAGGTAGTATCATGGTTTCTCCTTGGACAACCGGTGTTTGACCTGCCATATTGGAGAAGGGATTGGGAAAGGGTTGGGAGCATAACATTAGAAACTTCATTTAACACTTTCTCAGCTTAAAATGCCAATCATGCATTCAAATAGGTGAATGGGGCACAAGAGTTCCTTCATATGAGTGTGTAATTCTAAAATCTACAGAACGGTGGTGGTGAAACCTGGGCCATTGACTTGTTTTTTGGAGGAAATTACTATAGAACATATCTTTTTTTAAAATATATATTTATTGTCCATAATGAGTTACATTATTTAGTGGGCAAACCATGCGTTGTTATCTCGAATTCCCCAATTCCCCCCCTCCCCATCCCTGATCAGTTGTATATCCTCCTCCGTGGGCTGTCTGTATTAGTCCTTGTGGCAAGGGATCCTGTATATCTTAGTACTCATCCCGGTCTTCCTGGCCCAAGTGTGTTGTTACTGATGGGTGCCATGCCTCCGGACAGTCTCCCCC
>PVHP010006176.1:0-29349 GCA_004024765.1 Zapus hudsonius
CTGGAGGAGGGCTGGAGAGATGGCTCAGCGGTTAAGGCACTTGCCTCCAGTGCCTAAGGCCCCCAGTTCAATTCCCCAGTACCCACATAAGCCAGACCCACAAGGTGGTGGCCCTGGTGTGCTCTCTCTATCTCTCTGCTTGAAAATGACTAAATATTTTTTTAAAAGATTAAAAAAAAAAGAATGGAGGAGATGGGCATGGTAGTGCATGCCTATGACACTTGGAAGGTAGAAGCAGGAGGATCACCTCAAATTAAATGTCAGCCTGGTATACAATACAAGGTGAGCACTAGGCTAGCTGGACTACATAATGAAACCCTGTTTTAAACAAAACAGAATAGGAGGGAGGGAAGAAGGAAGGAAGTTAGGAAAGAAGGTAGGTCAATAGACTGATGTCTGCTGGTAGCAGAATACAGTAGCTAATTTAAAGACTTTCAATTGTCAATACTAGAATTTATGAAAATAACAGTAATATTACCACTAGAATGAAAAATTTATTAGATTCATTATTTTTGCTGGGTGTGGTGGTGCATGCCTTTAATCCCAACACCCAGGAGGCAAACATAGGAGTTTTGAGGCCAGCCTAGTGATTCCAGGTCATCTTGGGCTAGAGTGACACACTACCTCAAAAAAAATTTATTATTGCCAGGTGTGGTGGCGCACACCTTTAATCCCAGCACTTGGGAGGCAGAGGTAGGAGGATCGTCATGAGTTCAAGGCCACCCTGAGACTACATAGTGAATTCCAGGTCAGCCTAGGCTAGAGTGAGACCCAACCTCGAAAAAAAAAATTATGGTTTTGAAGTTATTAAGTGTATTGATGTAAGTAAATAAAAGAAATAAAGCCTAGGCATGGTGGCACATGCCTTTATCCAAACTTGGGAGGTAAATTTTGAGGTCAGCCTGAGCTAATATGAGATCCTACCTCCATAAAAAACAAGAACAACAACAATAATAATAGAAAATAAAGGAGAAGAAATGGCTCTTCTTTACAGAATTCCAAAGTAGGAATGATATAATTGGAAAATATATATACTTTATATATATAAAGTTACTTTTTTATATACTATATATAAATATATAAAACTGGTGCAACCATGTCACATCTATTGTGGATGAAACCAATGCTCTCTAATTGGACTGGAGGCCTGCTCCACGGGAGGGAAAGCATGCCTGGTACTGAAGACCTAGACAAAAGCCTATGGCGGGGGAGTTCAGGAACCCTAGGAGAGTAATACCTACTGTTGTCTGGCTAAATATATATATATATATATATACATATATATATATTAATATTTTATTTATTCATTTTCAAGCAGAGAGAGAGAGAGAGAGAGAGAGAGAGCGCGCGAGCGAGCGAGCACCAGGGCCACCACCTTGTGGGTCTGGCTTATGTGGGTCCTGGGGAATTGAACCAAGGGCCTTAGGCACTGGAGGCAAGTGCCTTAACCACTGAACCAGCCCCTCAAAGTTTTTAAAACTATCCTATCCTATTAGAATGTATCACTCTGTACCCCAGACTGAACTGGAATTCGCCATGATCCTACTACCTAAACTTCCCAAGTGCTCAGATTACAGGCATGAGCTACCATAGATCAATCAGTATTACCAAGCATTATAAAGAGAGTAGGTTGAGGTAAGCCAGCTCCCTCCCCATCAGCGGGAACCCCTGGGCTCACCCCACTCCCTCTTCCTCCATGCTGACACGTGGGCAGCCAGATTCTGTTTGTATGTTTCAGAAGGCAGTGAGAAAAGTGGACAACCCCAATCCTACCAACAGTACAGGAGGTGCTGTCACCCAGGCAGGAGATGAACCACTCCTACCTTATGATAGAGTCCAAATGAAACCTTTGAGGAAGTGGCAAGACGAGCAACAGACCTACCTCCACAGCAAGTCAGATAACCTATGAAAGGATAATGGAGACAGACACTGAGGATACCCAACACAGTACAAAGCAGAAATCCAGACTGTTTTTTTCCCCCGAGGTAGGGTCTCGCTCTAGTCCAGGCTGACTTGGAATACACTATGTAGTCTCAGGGTGGCCTTGAACTCATGACAATCCTCTTACCTCTGCCTCCCAAGTGCTGGGATTAAAGGCGTGCGCCACCACGCCCGGCTTCAGAGACTCTTTTAAGACCTCAACAATAAAACAGACCTAAAACTCACCCATCGTGACTCAGGGATTTGAGTGGAAGAGGGGACAGAAAGAACCATGGTGGGGGAGAATATCCAGAGCCATCACCCCCCTCAGCAACAATAAACAAAGGAGGAAAACAAAAAACTGGCTACCTCTCCTATAATCCATAACCCTCTATCCTGTGAACTGGTCCAGCAAGCTCACTGATAAAAATATGTATCTTATTTTAATTTCAGTTTTCTTAAATTAGTTATATGTGTCCTAATAGATGTGTCAAAATTTCCTCTACAAATATAAACCCATTAGGGCAGGAGAGATGGTTCAGAGGTTAAGGCACTTGCCTGCAAAACCTAATGACCCAAGTTCATTTCCCCAGTACCCATGTAAAGCCAGATGCACAAAGTGGCACATACATCTGGAGTTTTCTCTCTGCTCACAAGTAAATTAATACATAAATGAAAAGGTAACTTAAAAGATTTAAGTGTTTGAATACAGTAATAACTAAGTCCATTAAATTCATCATTCACTTTTTAAAATTTCCTTGGAAAACTATCTGAAATGTAAATCCAATTGTTTTGCTTTTTTAGTAACTGTCCCATTGACTATATAATCTGACCACTTCTCCAATCTGCTGGAAGATAGACTGCCTCAGGGTAATTAAAAAAAAGGGGGGGGGGCTGGAGAGATGGCTCAGTGGTGAAGGCTCTTGCCTTTAAAGCCAGGAGTTTGTTTCTGTCAAATACATTAAAAAGGAAGGAAGGAAGGACGGACGGACGGACGGACGGACGGAAGGAAGGAAGGAAGGAAGGAAGGAAGGAAGGAAGGAAGGAAGGAAGGAAGGAAGGGAAAAAGTCTTTAATCCCAGCACCCAGGAGGGAGAGGTAGGAGGATTGCCATGAGGTCAAGGTCAGTCTGAGACTACATAGTGAATTCCAGATCAGTCTGGGATAGAGCAAGATCCTACCTTGAAAAACAAAACCAAAAACAAAATTTAAAAAACTATTCTGATCTTCACATCAATTAGATATCCTACAGTTCCTACTCCAAGAACATAAACTAGGCCTATGATTCTGACAGTCTGACCAGAGCTCTGCCTTTTTTTGCTGTTTTCCTCGTAAATTTACACTGATCTACCCACCTCTGCCTTCTGAGTACTGGGAATAAAGGCATGTGCCACCATGTTAGGTCTTTACAGTATTTATATATTTGTTTGTTCATTTGCTTGGAAGCAGAGAGAGATAAAAGAGAAACAAAGAAATGAGCACATCAGGGCCTCCAGATGCATGTGTCACTTTGTGAATTTGGCTTTATGTGGATACTGAGGAATTAAACCCAGGTAGTTAGGCTTTGCAGGCAAGCTCCATAAGGGCTGAACCATCTCTTCAGCACTGTTTGAACTATTTTTTGGTTTGTTTGTTTGTTGTTTTTCGAGGTAGGGTCTCACTTTAGCCCAGGCTGACCTGGAATTCACTATGTAGTCTCAGGGCGGCCTTGAACTCACGGCGATCCTCCTACCTCTGCCTCCCGAGTGCTGGGATTAAAGGCGTGTGCCACCACACCTGGCTTTGAACTATTTTTTAAAAATAAATTTTATTTTTAAATATTTTATTTATTTATTTTCAAGGAGAGAGAGTGAGAAAGAGAGAGAGAGAGAGAGAGAGAGAGAGAGAGAGAGAGAGAGAGAGGGAACGATGTGCCAGGGCCTCCAGCCACTGAAAACAAACTCCAAATGCATGTGCCACCTGTGCATCTGGTTTTACATGGGTACTGGGGAATCGAACCCAGGTCATTAGGCTTTGTAGGCAAGCATCTTAACCACTGAGTCATCTCTCCAGCCCATGTTTGCACTATTTTTATACTCCCAATTCCATCTGCCACTCCTTACTCCGTAGTTCCAGGGGGAAAGTGAGCAAGTAAAGAATTAATTATATGAAAACAGTAAGTCTTCCTCTGTTAGACTACTATTCTTGCCCTCCTTAAACTTCAGTGTTATCCTTTTTGACCTTTGTTTTTTTTTTTGGGGGGGGGAGAGGGGAATGCAGGATTGTGTAGCATTAAAGTAACACCCTTCACTAGTTATAACAACCAAAATATTTCCAGACATTGCTAATGTCTAGTGGTTGGGGAGAGGAGAAGGTGTTAAAATTATCCACTCTTCCCATTAAGAACGACTGCTGCAATCCTAACACTTGGACAGAGGATAATGAGTTCCAGGCCAGCTTGGGCTATATAATTCACATGCCATCAAACTCACTGTTTCAAAGTGTACACACAATTTAGTGCCTTTTAATATATTAATAGGGTTGGTTAACCATCAACACTACCTGATTACAAAACACTGTCATTATTCAAAAAGAAATTTTCATTGTTCCAAAAGGAATGGCTTCCTCTGTAAGCCTTGCTTCCCCGTTACTACCATTTGGTGCATGACAAACTACAAATCTAGTTTCTGTGACAAATCCACTTTTTCTTCTACAGAAATACCCCCCCACACACACACTCACAACACTTTCCCTTAGCCATAGAATTTTTTGGAGACAGAATCTTTTTCTGGGAATCTCAGGATGGCTTTTAAAACAGATCCATCAATACCCTTAACAAGAAAGGTATACATATAGTCTACTAGCTAGAGGATCAATGGCAGAACCTGAAAACCTTGTCCTATGGAAAATGGAATACAAAGGTATGTTATAACCTCTATGTTCAACCCACTGGAAGGTGCTTAGCAACTTTTTTTTCCACAGAAGACACACAAATGACTAATGGATATAAGAAAAAGTGTTTGACATCATAAATTGCTGTGAAATGCAAATCAATACCATAGTGTTCTATCAGTTCATATATGTTAGAATATTATATAAAAGATGAAAGATAAGGATTGTTAAGGATCTAGAGAAGAAAGAACCCTGTATATTGTTGGTAGGAAAATAAATTGGTATAGCAATTAAGGAAAACAAACATGAATGTTCTTAAAAACATTGAAAGCAGATTTGCTGAATTAATGATTTAGCATTATCACTTTTGGATATTAATTTATATGTATATACACACACAATAAAAGGTATCACTAATATAGAGCTATATTGATTGGCATTCCAAAGTTCACTGTACAGTTAATATGGAAAAATCCTGTGTCCATCAACAGAAAACTACATTAGGAAAATGTGATACACATAGTCGTTTCACTAACATGTCATTTGACAAGGATGAGCTTATGTTGAGTGTAATGAGCCAGACCCCCCCAAAAAATATATATAGCCTCACTTATACATGTAATCCAAACAAGTCAAACTGATAGAAGCATGCATATATAAATCGTTAACAGGAGTAAGGGAGATCAGGGAAATGTTTATCTAAGAGTATAGTTTATTATAAGATATATAAATTCTGGAGACTTGATGTAGAGCATAGTGATTATAGTTAATATGATATTACAGACTTGAAAATTATTAAAAAATATTTTGGATAATAAAGATATAAGAAAATTACTGGGCTGAAGAGATGGCTTAGCGGTTAAGACGTTTGCCTGCAATGCAGAAGGACCAGAGTTCAACTCCCCAGTGCCCATGTAAGCCAGATGCACAAGAGGGCCCATGTGTCTGGAGGGCCTTTCTCTCTCACTCTCTCTCTAATAAATAAAATATTTTTTAAAAATTACTGAAAAAGTAGAACTTAAATGCTACTAAAGACAAAAAGTTAACAACAGAGGTGATAGAAATGCTTCTTAGCTTGACAGTGGTGATCATTTCATAATGTAGAAATATATAAAAATATTATATCATATGCTTTAAATATACATTTATTCCTCAATTATATCTCAATATAATAAAGCCTTAAAGCAAAAACAAAACAAAACAAAGCAAAACAAAAAAAAAACACAGCACTTACCATATGCCAGCTACTGTGCCATGTACTTTAGACACATTATACACTCTAATTTGAAAACTTCTCTATGGTAGATAAAATAATTATTCATCATTTAAGAAATCAGAAAACCAAGATTAAAAATTTACAAATCACAGCCCATGTTGGTACATACGTGGTATGTTGAGCACTCAGTAGGTGAAGACAGAAGGAGCCAGAGTTCAAAGTTAGCCTCAACTACCCAATAAGACCCTATCTCAAAAACAAGGGCTATTTAAAGTTTCAGTGATTTAAGTCTCTTCAATTTTTCATGATTTTTATGAGCACAGACTTTCAAGAAAATACTTGAAAAATAAATTACATTGCCTTTTGTCCATTAATCAGCAAACATGGCCTTAACAAAGTTGTTTTTATTATTGTACAATTTGAAAATTATGTCAGGACATACCCTATAGAATTACTAACCTCACCAGGTGTGGTGGCTCGCGCCTTTAATCCCAGCACTCGGGAGACAGAGGTAGGAGGATCACTGTGAGTTCAAGGCCACCCTGAGACTACATAGTGAATTCCAGGTCAGCCTGGGCTCGAGTGAGACCCTACCTCGAAAAACAAAACAAAACAAACAAACAAAAAAAAACTTAATGATATAGCAGAATAAAAACATTTAAAATAAGTACACTCACTACCCACACTCCAGCAATTTGTTTAAGTCATACGAACTATAGAATATGAAAAATAAGGGCTGGAGAGATCGCTCAGCGGTTAAGGCACTTGCCTCTAGTGCCTAAGGCCCCTGGTTCAATTCCCCAGGACCCACATACGCCAGACCCACAAGGTGGTGGCCCTGGTGCCCTTTCTTCTCTCTCTCTCTCTCTCTTTCTCTCTCTCTCTCTGTATCTCTCTGCTTGAAAATTAATAAATAAAATATTTAAAAAAAGAATATGAAAAATAAATTCAGAAGTATAAGTACTTTACACTACTTCTACTTTTTTCAGTATTTTACATTTATGTATGTATTCTATAGTGGAAGCAGAAATTCTTTCTAAAAACATTTATCTCCTTAAAATCTTGAGGTGCATCTTAGGGTCAAAGGCAATATTCTGACATATAAAATTTCAGTACACGCCTTTCAAATTTAGCATTTCACTGGTACAATACAATGAGTGACCAAGGTATATAGCTGCACAGTGCCTAGACATTCCGGTAAGACCCATTATTTTCTTTACTGTAGAATGAGTAATACATATTCTACAAGGGGCAGTGAGGTTAGTATTTTTTTTTTTTTTTCGAGGTAGGGTCTTACTCGAGCCCAGGCTGACCTGGAATTCACTATGTAATCTCAGGGTGGCCTTGAACTCATGGTGATCCTCCAACCTCTGCCTCCTTAGTGCTGGGATTAAAGGCGTGCACCACCACGCCAGCTATTCATTAAGTTTTTTAAAAATTAAATTGGATATCAAACTATAAAAAAAACAAAACAAAACAAGAGCTAGCCACAGGCACGGTGGAACATGCCTTTAATCAGAGTACTTGGGAGGCTGAGGTGGGAGGATCAAGGTCAGTTTGGGAGAGAGTAAGACCCTGTCTTGGAGAAAAAAAAAAGGGTTAAGGATATAGCTCAGTGATAGATCCTGCCTAGCACAAGCAGGGCTTGGAATTTGTCCTTCATTACCAAAGCAAAAAACAAAACAAAGACAAATTACATAGAACCATATAGTGATTCCAACGTAAAATGTACCCCACAGGCTCATGTGTTTGAACACTTGATGGTGGCATTGTTTGGGAAGGTTGTGAACCCTTAGAAGGTGGAACCTTGCTGCAGAAAGTGATCACGAGGGTAAGGCTTGAGGTTTCATAGCCCAGCCCTACTTCCTGTTAGTCTTCTGCTTCCTGACTTTGGCTGCTATGTGACAAGCCAGCCTCTTGCACCTGTTCCTGCTGCTATGCTTTCCCTCCTCTTGAAACTAGAGGATAGAATAAAACCTTTCTTTCCTCAAGTATTTGGTAACAACAATGAATAACTAATATAACTAGAAGGGATGATCTTGAGGTCTTGAACCATGGCAATCCTCCTACCTCTGCTTCCAGAGTACTCTGAGCCGGCTCCTATTGTTGCTTCTTGGAATGTATACAACTGTGGGGAGCCTGTTATCGTGCCATAAAATGCGTCAACATTTGTTTTGAAGGTCTCTGTTCTTCCTCCTACTAACCAATGCTAAATCCCTATTTTCTCTGCCAAATATTCTCTGCCTGCAGGCTTTCCTCCTAGAGATCATGACACTTGCTGCCAAGTTACCTAGCAATCTGGTTATGCTAATTCCTAACAGCCCTTTGCCCTTCCCCCCTGTGAAAAAAAATATTTAAAGTGCTGCCTCCTTGGAATAAATGGAGTTGGATCGGAATTTCGACTTGCTCCACTCTCTCGCGTCTCTTGTCCTACCCATTCTCACCCCTTCTCTAGGGCCCTCACTGTGACTGACCTGCGGGCAGGTAGGACATACAACTAAAGTACTGACACATCTCAGATAGCATCATGTCATAATTACACTAAACTGAGTAAGTTTCCAATCATCTGGGTCGTTGCTGATTTTTGAAAAAATATTTATTTATTTGAAAGCCAAGAGAGAAGACATACAGACAGAAAGAGAATGGGCATGCCAGGGCATCCAGCCACTGCAAACAAACTCCAGGTACATGTGCCACTTTTGTGCCAAACACCTATAATCCAGACCCCTGGAGGCTAAGGCAGGAGGATTGCCAGTTTTAAGCCAGCCGGGTTTGATTCCTCAGTACCCACATTAAGCCAGATTCACAAAGTGGCAAATACATCTGGAGTTCATTTGCAGTGGCGGGATGCCATGGTGTGCCCACTATCTCTGTCTCTCGATCCCCTTTTTCTTGCAAATTAAATGCTAATTCTTACAGACCAAATGTTAAGCTATCAGGAGGTTAATACTACTAGGAACCATTAAAAGGAATCAATCCTTTAACAAAATGCTTCTCACTTGTCTCCTCAAATACCAGTACAGTGGCACACCTAGCAAAAGGACATAATATTCTTCTTCAATCCCAAAAGACTTGGATAACAATGAGAAGCAAGGGCACAAGACATGGCTAGAAATGCCTTTCCTACTAAGTATAGAATGAATGTCCCTGCTTCACAGAGTTCATTGGCTATCTCTTTCTCCTAGATAGAGATGAAGGCATGAGTTAATAGGCTGTTATCTTCAATACATGCTCAAAGTTAGTTCCACACATACCTGGTGGCTAAGTGGTTCCCTGTTGAGACCCCAGGCCACATTGCTGTACAGCTACAGTCTTCCCACTTGGTGTACACATGTAGGTACAAAGAAGGGGCTAGAGCGACACTGGTTTGCATCCTGGGTTCGCATCCTCAGTAACCTCACTTATGTACACACAACTCTCCATACTCAATAAAGCAAGCTAGCAGAAGGCTCCTTTGCCACCAACTCAAAATCTACAAGTATCTGTTAATGATAAGTAAAACAGATTTCACATCAAGAGAATACCAGAGTCAATAAAATATCAACGAGTACTTTATAGAAACCTCTTCAGAAGCATACACAGATAAATCAGACCCTACTCAGAGGTGCTCAGATCTCTAATGACTCACAATCTGTACTAACTTGGTCTGCAAGTAAACCACTAAAGTTAGGAGGATGACAATGAGTTTGAGGCCACCCTGAGACTCTACATAGTGAATTCCAAGGCAGCGTGGGATAGAGTGAGACCCTACCTCCAAAAAAACAAAACAAAACAAAAAACAAGAAAAGAAAGGAATGGATGAGTTGACAGAAAAACTTCATCTTCCATACACATTTTATTTTATGCACTCAAGGAAATCAAATCTTTCCTACATAACTTCTCATATAACTTTTAACTCTTGTGTCATAAGGCACTTAATCTAAATCTAAATTCTTTTTTTTGTTTTAGGTTTTTCAAGGTAGGGTCTCACTCTAGCTCAGGCTGACCTGGAATTCACTATGTAGTCTCAGGGTGGCCTCGAACTCACAGTGATCCTCCTACCTCTGATGGGATTAAAGGTGTGTGCCAACACGACTGGCTAAATTCTTAAAAGCAATAAATTTTAATAAGTCTAGATATAAAAATAAATTTATGGGCTAGAGAAATGGCTCAGAGGTTAAAGGCCCTTGCTTGTAACGCCTGATGATCTGGGTCCAACTCCCCAGTAAAGCCAGATGCATAAAGTAGTGTGTGAGTTTGGAGTTCATTGTAATAGAAAGCTGCGGTATGCCCATTCTCTTTGTCCCAAATAAATACCCAAATGCTGTGATTAAAGGCCTGCACTATCACGCCTGGCATAAATATTTTAAAAGTCATTGTTCAAATGTAATGTCACTGCTTAACAAGCTTTTACTACCTTCGAATTCTCAATAATCTGCTTTCTTTTCTTTTCTTTTCTTTTTTTGGGGGGGTTTTCGAGGCAGGGTCTCACTCTAGCCAGGCTGACCTGGAATTCACTCTAGTCTCAGGGTGGCCTTGAACTCATGGTGATCCTCCTACCTCTGCCTCCCAAGTGCTGGGATTAAAGACCTGCGCCACCACGCCCAGCAATAATCTGCTTTCTTTTCTTTTTTTTCTTTTTCTTTTGAGGTAGGGTCTCACTCTAGCCCAGGCTGACCTGAAATTTACTTGTGGTCTAAGGGAGGCCTTGAACTCATAGCAATGCTCCTACCTTTGCCTAGGAGTGCACCACCACGCAAGGCTCTGCTTCATTTTTTTTTAAATTGTAATTAGAACTATCAGATATTCTATTATTTTGTCAACTTACTTATGCTATTTTTCTCCATTAAAATAAGTTATATAGTCTGTCTTATTCTTTTAGCATTCATTCTCAGCATCCAGACAAATGCTTGGCATATAACAGGCACTCATAAATGAATGATACCATTTAATACATACTAGGGATTCTTAAAATACTGGCAGCAGTGGTAATTGAGGCCAAAGGAGTTAAGAAACTTGGCAGAAGTAAATCTAGCTAAAAAGAAACATGGAGAGATGGCTAAGGAACTTGCCTGCAAAGCCTAATGACCTGGGTTTGACTCCTAAGTACCCACATAAAGCCAGATGCACAAAGTGGTGCATGTATCCGGAGTTTGTAGTAGCTGGAGGCCCTGGTATGCCCATTCTCCCTGTTTCTCTTCTCTTTCTGCTTGTAAATAAACAAAAATGTAAAAAAGAAGAAAAGGGAAAAAAAAAACATCTTAACTCCATGGACTGGAGAGATGGCTCAACAGTTAAGTCACTTGCCTGCAAAGTCTACTGGCCCAAATTCAACTCCCCAGAACCCATGTAAAGCTAGACACACAAAGTGGCGCATCTATCTGGAGTTCATAGGCAGTGGTAAGAGGCCCTGGTGCACCCATTCTCCCACCCCCGTTATAAATACATAAATTAAATATATAAAAAATTATATATACATATAGCTTTTTTTTTTTAGGTAGGGTTTCACTGTAGCTCAGGTAATTCACCATGTAGTCCCGGTTATTTTAATTCACTGATCCAACTCCCCAGCCCCTTGCTCCTGTATCTTAAAACAGAGTCTCACTATATAGCCTGGGCTGGCCTCAAAATCCTATTGCTCTAGCTTTCCAATCACTAGAAATTATTATAATTATTATAAGCACACACCACCAAACCTAGATAGAAAGCTATCTGCCTCTTTTCCTCACACTCTTTTACTTTGAGCAGGGTTCTCACTCTAGCCCAGGCTGAATTGGAACTCACTCTGTGGCCCATACTGAACTTAAATTCATGGTGATCCTCCTACCTCAGCCTCCTTAAATGTGAGGTACAATGCCCAGGTCTAGAGGGCTATCGCCTAACTATGCTTTAGAAAAAGCAACAAATGGTACCTTATCATAATGACTGCTACCAATCAAATATTCTGTTTCACATCTGGGTCTGCTCCTGGTTTGTTCTGATATCCTGATTACTGTGTGGGGACCTGGGAGTCTTAAGAGTGTTCGCAGACTGGAGGAAGGTAAGGAGAGAGGCCTAGACACAACCTCCTTTCAATATTGTTGGGATAAATGAGCATTTTCCCAGACATGGCTCCAAAAGAAAACCTGCCTAGAAATAAGGTTGTTTGTACAGAAGAATGCCCTACCCTACTCTTTTTGAGATTACTCTTTAAAGGACTAGACACTTCAGGCAGAATTTTTTGTTAGGATGGAACTGAAAAAGGTGGATGAAATACAGTATTAATGCTTTTAAGATTGAATAGCAATGATAAAAAGCAGTGTCACTCTAGGAGGAAGAGCAAGAATGGTATAAAAGAGATGGCATCTGCTAGTTTTCCCACTTATACATTTTGTTTTGTTTTGTTTTGTTTTGTAGGGTCTAGCTCTAGGCCAGGCTGACCTGGAATTCACCATGTCACTATATAATCTCAGGCTGGCCTTGAACTGAAGTGATCTTCCTACCTTTGCCTACCCAATGCTGGGATTAAAGCTGTGTGCCACCACACCCAACACCAATTATATTTCTATTACTCATAATAATACAGTGGCAAGAACTAATAAAACCAATGTTGTCTATGAATTAAATGAGTGTTCTCATCCTTCTCTCCGAAATTGCAAATATACAATTTATTTTTTTATTTGTCTATTTTCCAGATAGGGTCTCACTATAGTTCAGGCTGACCTACAACTCACTCTGTAGTTCCAGGATGGACTGGAATTTATAACAATCTTCCTACCTCTGGTGCCTCCCAAATGCTGGGATTAAGGTGTGCACCACCACATCTAGCACTAAAGTTTCTAATAATTAACATTTCTTAAACAATTGATTTAGTGGAAACTGAGGTCAATTCCTCAATTGGCCTCATCCAGTCATTCTCTGATGATCTAATAGTACATAGTGCCTCTACTACTAATAACAGGTAAGGATCAAAAGTTCTCTTCAAAGCTGGATATGGTGGTTCATCCATCACTCTGGAGGATGAGGCAGGACTGCCATGAGCTCCAGGCCAGCTTGGGCTATCCTGTCTCATAAAAAAGAGCTATCTCTAATTAATCCTTGCTCCCAAAATACTGAATGTGTCATGTCCATTTTCACAAGAGGACCTCCCAAAGAAACAGTAAGTGTAATGAGTCATATTGAGTGGACATTAGGCTACAGAAGAGGAAGAGGTCTCATGTAATTATTTTCCTCTGGCCTGGCCTTTATATATGATGCTAGACTTACTACATTTACACACTTGACTGTATTATTACTTCCTCTTTTTTTTTTTTTTTTGGCTTTTTTTGGGGTAGACTCTTACTCTAGCCCAGGCTGACCTGAAATTCACCATGTAGTCTCAGGGTGGTCTTGAACTCACAGTGATCCTCCTACCTCTGCCTCCCCAGGGCTTGGATCAAAGACATGTACAACGGCAGGCATCACACACTTAACTACAGATGGTGGGTATGTAGCTATCAAACTAGATCCCTAAACTCACTTTAAGATGGGGGATCTGAAACAAAGTAAAATGCCTCCCCCAGGGAAAAGCCACGAGGAAGAAGAGGAGGATTGTATCTATTTGGTAACTCCTCCCCAAAATTACCAAGCAGGGTTCAATTAAAAAAAAAAAAAAAAAAAAAAACAGAAATTTCAGGTCAGCCTGGGCTAGAGCGAGACCTATCTCGAAAACAAAACAAAACAAAACAAAAAAACCAGGTAACAATTCTAGGTGACAAGCCAAATATAAGAATATAAGGTAAATATAGATTCAAGATTCACCAGTTCTCAGCATATGCAGCCAAGGACTTGAGCACAAAACTCCAACTAGCAAAGAACAACAAACGTGATAGACATGAACCATCCATTCCTCTTTTTTCTCCAAAGTCACTCTCAAAAAACAACATGTGCAGGCAGGACCTTACTACCATGAGTTGCCATCAATGGTCTTCTCCCTACGTCCAGGTATGACCAGTGAAATAGAATTTCCATTCTAGAAAGATCCTTAGGGTGTCAGATAATCAAAGTTCTTTTTTCCATCAAGATCCCAGACATCTTAGTCACACTTCAGAGCTAAATGCTCCAGATCTGCCATATTTTTCCATATACCATGTTTGGAATCTAGTCAACTGCAACTGGAACTATTTTTTTAAAAATATACTGTTTTCCATTAACACCTGAGAAACCTTCCTACCTTTATAAAGTTTATTCTCACAATGGGCTTTTCATAGAAATGTTGTATGCTCCAAAGGTAGATTTCCTGTACTTTTCCAGAGTCAAGTTATTTAAAATCCTCCCTCCCCCTATATAAAAATATATATCCTTCCAGCATCATTTGACCGAAGTATAAAGCAACCTGGTTGGCCTCCATGCATCCGATGGCATCTTCCAAGAGTGAAAACTCCACGCAGACATAGCCATAGTCGTAACCTGGGGACAGCATTTAAATACAGACGGGAGTGGTGTTAGTGCTTTGCAAACACAAAAGACACACTTATATCCCCTGTTTCTGAACCCCTTAAACACAAGCCCTCCCACCTATTCCCTCCCTCCTCTACACTGCAAAGCTGCTACCACAAACAGAAAAAAGTACTGAAGGAAAGCTGGGATATTTTTAAACTTTGAGATTCATTCTGAAATGGCTTTTTCTATTAACAAGAGATCTTTTGCCCTTTTTTATCACAGTCGATCAGGCAAGGATGCCCCAGAATTTAATAATCCCACAGAAAGTTCATGTGGGAACCCAAAACATTTTAACCACAGGTTGAATCTTCTGGAAAAACAGTCAAGAACAGGAAAGTATCTGAAAAAAAAAGTATCTAGAGAGAAGCAGGAGAAGGAATTATCCCACAGCTATACTTCTGAAGTGGAAACCACCTTCGGAAAGACGTGATGACAGACTGAGGCAACTATTCTGTTTGGATACCAAAGGAAGCTTCTCATTGACAGGGAACAGACCATTTCAGGTCTCCTTTCTCTTTGAAGCCCCCTTGTTTCAAACAATTCAAGTCATAAACCAGCTAAAATCTTTATGAAAGGAAGACGGTATAATAAGTATGAATATCTGGATCTAAAATTGTGCTTATACACAAAAACTGATGGTGGGCAGGCTAGGGGAAAGAGCATTGTTAGCAATCAATAAATGTTTTTGCTTGTTTGAGGTAGGGTCTCGCTCTAGCCCAAGCTGACCTGGAATTCACCCTGTAGTCTCAGGCTGGCCTTGAACTCAAGGCGATACTCTTCCCCCTGCCTCCTGAGTGCTGGAATTAAAGGCATGCACCACCATGCTTGGCCCATGTTTAATAACTATGTAAACATTAGAGTTGTATAATACTCTTCATCTTAATGATGAGCAGGTATCACCTGCAGTACAGGCCTGAGTTTCTAATGACCCATGAAATTAGGAAGCCATGGGATTTACGGACTGCTGAACTAAATGCTAACCTATCCTACAGTTCCTGATACTGCCACCATATGACTACAAAAGTACAACTGTCACTTCAATGTTCAACAACTTTCTCTCATGCTTCCTTCACTACCTCACAAGATAAAGAAGCTCATCTCTAAGAGTTATACTGTGCAAATAGAACAGAAGAGGGGGAAACCCCAAATATGTGATTTATTCAGATGAGAAATAAAACTCAAGAAAAGAAAGTAACACAAATCTTTGCAAATTTTGGACACAAAGTATGTACATCAAGAAGAAACTGAAGCACACATCCCAGTACTTGGGAGGCAGAGGTAGGAGGACTGCTGTGAGTTTAGGGCACCCTGGGACTACAGAGTGAATTCTAGGTCAGCCTGGTAGAACAAGACACTCAAAAAAAAAAAAAAAAAAGAAAGAAAGAAAGAAACTGGCATCACCGAATCAAGGTATCAAAGGCCAAAAAAACCAAAGGCAATAAAAAGTATAACTTGGCTAGAGGTATAACTCAATGGAGCATAAAGTTCTGGAGTCAATCCCAGCATCAACAAGAGACAGAGAAGGGAAAAAAAAAAAAAGATGGCTTAATAGCACACACCTTTGATTCTAGCTCTTAGGAGGCTGAGGCAAGAAGATCACAAGTTTGAGGCCAGTCTGAACTACATAATGTCACCTTTTCTCAAAATAAATAAAAAGTCAACTTAAAAAGACCTATCAGGCTGGAGAGATGGCTTATAGGTTAAGACCTTTGCCTACAAAGCAGAAGGACCTGAGTTCGATTCCCCAGTACCACATAAAGCCAGATGCACAAGGTGGTGCATGTGTCTGAAGTTCATTTGAAGTGGCTAGAGGCCTGGGCATACCCATTCTATCAGCCTCATTCTCTCTCTTTTTAAAATAAATAAATAAATAATAATTTAAAAAAAGGACACACCAAATTTCGTGAAATGGGTTAGATTCCTTGTTACATGGAATGAATAGCCTAAATTATGATTTTTAGACTTATAAATAATCTATGAAATCTTACAATAACATAGGATGACCCTTGTTTTGAGTTTTAGAAAGTGATAAGAAAAAAAACAAGCTACTAAACATCTCAGTATTAATGTAGGCTGAGATAAGATTTTCTTTTTTTTCACAATATATTTTTTTATTATCCATAATGAGATACATTTAATTAACAAATAATTAGCTGTTATCCTCAGTTTCCCAATGCCCCTCTTCCCTGTCCCCAATCAGCTGGATATCCTCCTCCATGGGCAGTCTGTCTGGATCAGTCCATGGGGGAAGGGATTATGGATATCCTAGGAGTCAGCCCGGTTCCACCCGCCTTAGTGTGATGTTACTGAGGGGGGCAATGTCTCTGGGAGTTCTCCCCCACCATGGCTCTTACAATCTTTCTGCCCCCTCTTCTGCTCAGTTCCCTGAGTCATGGTGGGTGAGTATTACGGCTGCTTTATTGTTGAGGTCTTAGGGGCCTCTGTACTTCTGTTTTAGGTTGTGTTGAAAATCGTTGCTGTCTGTCTGGCTTATCCTGTGTTGACTGATTGGCTGTGGTTACTGGTCTCTTGTTTATCCCACCATTCTCTGTGGGGTTCCATATGGATCCTCCAAGGTAGGTCTGGTGTGGCTGAGAGAGATAAGATTTTCTATCCTAATTTCACAGCTTTGACCAAACTCTGATTAAAATTACCACAAAATCAGTTTACTCTACTAACTATTTTTTTGGTTTTTCGAGGTAGGGGCTCACTCTAGCCCAGGCTGACCTGGAATTCACTATGTAGTCTCAGGGTGGCCTTGAACTCATGGTGATCCTCCTATCTCTGCCTCCCAAGTGCTGGGATTAACTGCCTACACCACCACACCTGGCTGTTTACTAACTTTTTAAAGAAACAAAAATACTTCACTATATGCATTTGAACATATGCCATCAACAATGAAAATTTTTGTTACTTTCAAGTACATTTTCCTGATCAAACTCATTGAACCCTGAATACATAAGACATTCTGCATTTTGCAAATGGTTCTATTTATTCTTTGAAACCCTTCACACTAACATAAAGAATGTAAGATGCCTTTTATTATAGTGTACCTTCTGCAAATATTCAAAAGCATGTCTACAATCCAAAAGGGATAGCCGTGGAAAAAGCAGGTGTTCTCTTGAATGTTTTACCATTATAAAACATATTAAAGGAATTCCCAGGTATACATAAAGCAACCTTCTACATAACAGCCAAAATGAAAAACATGGGCAACTAACACTAAATTGCAAAACCTTGAGTTTCCTTCCTGAGCTTAAGGAAAGGATCACTGTGGCCCAGAGGAACACAGAATTTGTGGAAAAAGAGAAGATTCATGACAACATTCATACTTTGGTAAAGAATAAGCAGGCTTTGGTTCTAAAGTTACAGGGAAGGAAAACATACAGTCTGTAGGAGATATAATGAATATCAAAGAGCATCTATATATCAATCCCAAAATAATGTTAAATACACTAGCCAAATACTCGGTTTCTTATGCATTAGACTAGCTATGAAAAAATGACAAAACCCCTCCCACCCCTGAAGGGTCTCACTCTAGCCCAGGCTGACCTGGCTCTTACTGTATAGTCCCAGGCTGGCCTTGAACTCACATGGTCCTCCTACCTCTGCCTCCCAAGTGCTGGGATTAAAGGTGTAAACTACACACACAGCTGGCTAAGAACACAAATTTGAAGTTTAATTATACTGTTTAAAACTTAGGGTATTTTTTTCCTTCTTAAAGCATACCCAATTTTGATCCTAGGTTTCTTTACATTCAAAATTCATATTTGAAGAATAGATTTTCAGAAATTACCAGAAGACAATGATACTAAATAGTATTTATACGGAATCTGTTAAAACAAGGTTCTAGCATTTCACTACCCCTCCCTCAGCACTGAGGATTGAACCTTACATATGCTAGGCAAGAACTCTACCCCTCAGCTCTTTTTACTGTTTGCTCTAAGTCAAGGTCTCACCAAATTGTCTAGGCTGATCAGCCCTGGTTGACCTAGAATAATACTCATACTAGAAGTAATCCGCCGGCTTCTACCTCTCAAATTCTGGGATTACAGGAGTGTACCTCCACACCTGTCTCCCAAACTGACCTTAATTTCACTCTGTAGACCATGCTGCTTGAACCTGTTATCCTCCTACCCCAGTCTACTGAGTAGCTGGGACTATAGCCATGTGTCTCCATGCCCAGTCAAACCTTTCACCTTTACTTATTTCTCTTCTTTTGCATTATGATGGTGGAGTATGTGTGTGAGCACGCAATTACACATGTGTATGTGCCAATGTGGCAGTCCATGAGAGTACCTGCAGCAGCTGGAGAACATCAGGTGACCTTCTGTTTTACCTTGAGTAGGAGTCTCATCACTGATTATGCAGCTTTGGCATTTTTTAAGCCCCAGCAATTATCCGGTCTCTGGTCCCCCATGAGACTGGGGTTAGAGTTGTGTATGACCATGCCCAGCTATTTACATAGGTGCTGGGAATTCAAACTCAGTAGTCCCAGGCTTGTGCAGAAAGCACTCTTAACTACTGAGCCATCTTCCCAGACCCCATCTGTTCAGTTTTTAATAAGACCCTATACTGATTTAAATAAATCTGAATTTCAAACCTACACAGCCCAAATACAGAATCAGTCCCACATGCCTGAGCACAGCTAAGCCCTATAGTTGAGAAATATTGAAATCAGCAATATGTTACTCCTATTTGAAGTATCTACAGCTGAACTGATGTGAATGGGACTAAATAAACAAGGTAGAAAGTACATGCTTTCAACAAACAACTCTACTGGCTCCCCAAATTTTTCTGAAAAGACAAAAACTAAAAGTCTTATTGTAATGATGACAATTAAAATTATATAGCAATATAGAAAGGCATACTATATTTAAAAGCTTTAAAAATAAATATGCCCTTATTGATAATTATGTAAAATGTACTTAAAAGGACTGGAATTAAATTCTATGAAACTGAATCTAACTCAGAGGTTAGAGAGAAAAATCAACATATGAGATAAAAACCATGCAGTCAAAATCATATTTGGAGAGTCCAAGGTGAAGAACAACATACCATCTTTCAATATAGGTAAGTCCAACATTGCCAGTTTTTCCTCCAGCGCCGCAACAGATCACTTTTCCTTTGGTTGACACCAGATGAAGAGGTTGGCTTGCATTTAAGGGCCATAATGTATGAAAAATATATTGCTTTAAATAACAGAAGCACAGCCAGCACAGTAAATGCTCACACTCAGAGAAACTTGGAAATAGAAACCAACTGAAGCCATAGCCAAGTCTCATTCTCACCTCCATGACCATTCAGTGAGAAGGGAAAACACAGCAGGGGATGTGGGGAAGGGGGGGCAGGGTTCAAGCAAGCACAGGTGAAGATACCAAAATCTGAAAATAGATGTAATGCAATACAACTGTATACCAAAGTGAGTGCAATGGTTGTATTGCTATAGTAGGATAACCTGGAGGTTTTTTTTATTATTATTGTTTCCCAAATGTAATTTTATAATTCACAGGAAAAGTTCTAATAGGTACATAAGTTATTCTACCTAGAGAAGTAACATTCTGAAGCCATCAATGAACCTTGCATTTAGAATTTATTGGAATTAGAATGGCAAACACTGTTAACAGTTCCATAGACAAGTATTTTACTAAAGGAACTAACGGAAAGTCTACTGTATTACCTTTTCTTTCCTTCCTTCCTTTTTTTTTTCTTTTGAGACAGGGCCTTACTCTCACCCAGGTTCACCTGGAATTCACCCTACAGCCCAGGCTGGCTTTGAATTCAAAAGTAACCCTCCTACCTCAGCCACCAAGTGCTGGGATTAAAGGCATGTGCCACCACGCCTGGCTCTGTATTACCTTTTCATTCAACCATTCCTTGCTAGGAAGAAGTCTGGTAGGTGGAGAGTCTTTATGCTTATTCATTAAATAAGCCTACCTGACTATTTTCTAAATGCACAAACCTCAAAGAAATATTAAAGAATGTTCCTTATGCTTTTTTTTTTTTTTAAGGCAGCTGAGAAGAACAGGGCAAGGGAAAGAGAATCTAAACAAACAACATTAAAATTTCAAATCTCAATCTTCATTAACCATTTAGTTGCCTGAAGCTAACCAGGTAGTTAAGGAGAAACATGATACAGAAAAAACAAAGACCTGATGAATAATATCTAACTCCAAATGCTCCTGAAAGTGTTGACAAACACAAACCCAGATTCTTCAAGTCAAATCTACAACAGGCCCAGCTTTCTTAATAATTGTAAGAATCATTTTGCTTAAGGAAATGAAATGGCCATTTCAAACCGATCTAGAAAAAACAATTAGCATAAGAAAGCCCCACCTGAATTTCCTATTTAGAGACAAGTAAAGCATTATGGAGTTGTTGTTTTTTAAGCAAAAAACAAAACAGAACTGATCCAGGTATCCTAATTCTTATTAATGGGAATAATACAATAAAAGAGGCCTAGCAACTTGTTATGAAAAATCAGAAAAATATCTTATTTATAAGTCAAACTACCATCTGGGAATAGAATTGGTCTATATGAAATCCATCACTTTGACATCTATAGAGCATTTTAATTTGTTTCCACTCAACTGTACATGTAAAGATTGGTGATTTATAATTAAATGAGCACAACAAGGAACATATACTACTTGCTAAGTTTTGGAAAACTGTATAAGGTTCTACTTTATTTTTCCACCTATACCAATTGGTTGTAAAAAGGGGGAAAAAAAAGGATGGGGGATTTGGCACAGTGGTAGAACATTTTGCCAAGCAGGCATGGGGCCTAGGGTTTGTTCTTCCACACCACACTAAATAAATAAAAATGAATATCAAAAAGGTGGCTGTTCTTTTTTCAGTTCTCACAAGTTCACTCTATGCAGCCAGCCCAGACTGGCTTTGAACTCATAATGTGGCCCAGGCTGGTCTCAAACTCACAAGTAATCTGTCTTAATCTACCTAAAGCTGAGGTTATAGGTGTTCACCATGACCCACCTTGGTTTTATTTCAAAACCCAAAATTAACCCCAGGGATCATTTTATCCTGGTGATAGTTTGCTAGGCCAAGGAAAACAGTTATTAAGAAACTCATTAATGCCAGGCGTGGTGGCGCACACCTTTAATCCCAGCACTAGGGAGGCAGAGGTAGGAGGAATACCACGAGTTTGAGGCCACCCTGAGACTACAGAGTGAATTCCAGGTCAGCCTGGGCTATAGAGTGAGACCCTACCTACCTTGAAAAAAAAAAAAAGAAAACTCATCATCGAATTTATTTCAGTTCCATTGGCAGTAATGATACATGTGAGCTCAATGGAGGGCAGAGGCCTTCCCTCAGAGAACTTAATCTAATGAAAGATGATATTCTCTAGAGTCTCTTCTATAGAACCATCAGAAATTTCTTTCTTTTTTCTTTCCTTCCTTTCTTTCATTCTTTTTGCACAAAGGACCTCTGTAAATGCACCCAGATACTGGTAGCATTGAGTGCCTCTGAGAGAGGGTGTGGACCTTGGGAGAGAGATGTGGGAGAAATAATTATCTTCTAGATCCTTTTATACTCAGGAATTTTTGAAGCAAGTGATTATATTACCTGCTCAATAAATTAATTAAATTACATATAAAATATATTTATATATAGCAAAACATCTGCTACCTAAAAGAAGGTAGGTATTCTCTTGTTACAGAACAGTAATCTGTCTTCTGGGAAGGATTACAGCTCCCTACAGGAACTTGTTTAAAAGACAATAAACAGAACCTGTTTTTTGTTTTTTTTTGTTTGTTTGTTTTTTTAATCAGTCTTGCTCAAGAAGTTTTTGGTTAGGATCTTTGGGGAATATAGACTAAATTATATCCCTCCAATGACACATGTTGAATTCTTATCTCACTCATTACCTCAGATTATGAGCATGAAGACAAAGGTAAAATTATTTAAAGGTAATTATATTAACATGAGGTCATGAGGATGGCCTTAATCCAACATGACTAGAAGAGAATATTTGCACATAGACGCATCCAGAAGACTGCAAGCCCAGTAGAGTGGCCTTGTAGTCAGCTCCTTGTTGGTGGGACAAGCATTTAACCAGACACAGCTATGGGAAAGGGGTTTATTCCAGGCTTACAGCATCTAGGGCAAGTTCCATCAATGGCAGAAGCAGCTGGCTCACTCCATCATACATAGCATAATAGAGAGAAAAAACAATACCAACAAGCAAGAACCCAGAAATTTAAAAAAGCCTTTCCAAGTCTGTTTTCCCCAAGAACCCTTCACATAGCAGGAAGGATAATAGTTATGGCAGAAGAGCGCCATCAGTGCTGCAGCAAGCTGCAGTGCAGAGGCAATATGGAAAGAACTTGAGGCTCCAATTCCTGTGTCCCCAACCCTAGTGCAGTACCTGGCACACAATGGTGCTTAATCAGTGTCACCTCTATTGTGATGAGGTTCTTCACTGGAGCAGCATACAAGGAAAGTAACTTCTATAATTCTGTACATAATTCAGAAGCTTTATAACTAACTCATGTGATCTCAGTCAAGCTACATGGTTTTAGGCCTTGATTATGCCATATGCAAAGTAGCAATGATGGTAATTACTATTTGGGAAAGTGGAGGATGATCTTGCTTTGTAACTGTAACCCTGACTAGCCAGATACTCTCTATGTAGTTTAGACTGGCCTAAAACTCACTGCAGTCCTCCTACCTCAGCTTCCTTGAGTGCTGGGATTAGTGATGAGCCACCATACCTAGCTAAAATTCCTTTGTATGGTGTTTTCAGGGGTACAAAGAAATAACATATTTCAAAACCTCTGTGCTCCTACTCTGAAGCACCATCAGGGATGAAAGATCAGTCAGCTCCCTCTATGTTACTGCTTCTCAAATCTGCCCCATAATTTGTATTTGAACAGTTCAAAGTCAATGTTGCTTATTTCCAGTGCATTCCCATTTCATTTTCAGTGGGAAGAAAAACATGATGTATAAATATCTTTTGCCTTGACTCTAGTGCAACTAAGGGACATTCAACACTGTTCTATTAGACTCTGGAAAGATTATACAAAGTTATTTGCATCAATAGCAGTGTCTAAGCTGGTGTGGTAATCTGAATATATGTTATGTCCCAATAGACTCAGATGTTTTTTTCTGTTGTTGTTTTTCAAGGCAAGGTCTTGCTCTAGCCCAGGCTGACCTGGAATTCCCTATTATAGTCTCAGGCTGGCTTCCAACTCACAGCTACCCTCCTACCTCTGCATGCACCACCACACCCAGCAGACTCAGATGTTTTATTAAAGCTTGAGAGTTGGATTTCTAGCTGCCTAGCTGGAAGAAGTGTCACTGTGGATGGATCCTGGGATCCATCCTAAGGGATTTCCAGGCCAAAGGTACACCTGCTTGCTGTAGTTATTTATTTGCAAGCAGAGAGAGACAGGGAAGAGGGGAGGGTTGGGGAGGGGAGGAAAGAAGAGAGGAGGGCACATCAGGCATCTAACCACATTGTGCATCTGGCTTTACATGGGTACTGGGGAGTCAAACCCAGGTCATTAGCCTTTGCAGTCAAAGGCCTTAACCGCTGAGCCATTTCTCCAGCCCTGCAGCCAGTTTTATGCTTGCTTGTGGTGCTGGCTGTTTTATGGTATCTCTCTCTGTTTGGATCTATGAAAGGGAGCCCGCTTCTTCCATTATCAAACTTCCCTGGACCTATAAGCTTCAAATAAATTCCTTCTTTCCATAAATTGTCTGGTTTGGAAGTTCATCCCAGCAACAGGGAGCTGACCACAACAGTTGAAAATTGGTACTCAGAACAAAAGTAAATTACACCGGTCTAGCCATTTGCTATTCCAGAGGTGAACCACTACCCAAGGAAGGATCAGAGAACTGGTATTCAATAATACATGAGATATGACTATACCACAGAGTGCGATATACAAGACAATGCAGAGATGGGCTATTCAACCACCCAATGGGCCACTTATGTACAACAGATAATCAATACCTAACCAAAGGCACTGCATACCAGTCAGACCCATCTTACAGTCCCCGTCTATAGTTATCACAGAGAAACTTGTCACTGATCCTTGTTCCCAACATACAGCTCATAAAACCCTTGAAATTTCCCGTTAAGGTTAATAGGAATGTTTTTTGCACAAATGATGTGACTCTTGAAAGACCCCTAGATAGCATTTGGATGAAAGCTAGTTACCAGAAAAAACAAACTTTGATCAGAAGCTTGAAAGATTCAGCCCTGCAAACTCCAGAAAGGAAAGAGGAAGGAACTTACTTCGGCTAATTACCCACAGTCAAGGATTTAATGAATCCTGCTAGCACAATGAAACTGCCATTAAAAACTTCTATACATATGCTTCAAGTTGGTGAATATATATTCAAATGATAGTATGCCCTAACTTCATGAATCAGAGGCTCATACAATCAGTACACTTATGGACCTAGCACTATGTACTTCCTCACCTGGTTATTATTAACTTGTGTACTTAAATTGGGACGGGGTGGGGGGGAGTATGTGTATTATTTGTGTGGTATGGCTTATGCTGTATGCTGAGGCCAGAGAAGACATTGGGTATCATCCTCTGTTGCTCTTCTGTCCACCTATTTCCTTGTAACAGAGTCACTCATTAAACCTGGAGCTCCCTGTTCAGGGAACCAAAGAGATTCTCCTGCCTCTGCCTCCCACCCCCACCTCATGGGACTGGGGTATGTGTCCAACTTGGGGGGGGGGTCAAATCAAACCTGACCCTCTCAAGCACTTATGTTTGTATGACAAGCACTCTTACCTGTTGAGCCACCTCCCCAGTCCCCAAGGAAGCCACTTTAAAAAAAAAAAAAAAAAACATGTATTTTCAATGAGAAAGAGAATGGATGCAACAGGGCCTCTAAGCTGCTACAAACAAAATCCAGACATATGTGCCACTTTGTGCATCTGGCTTAACGTGGATACTGGAGAATTGAACCTAGGTAAATTAGGTTTTACAGATAAGTGCCTTAATCACTGAGCCATCTCTACTCAAGAAAGTCATTGTGTTTGTGTGCGTGCGTGTGCGTGTGTGTGAAGCAAATAAGACTCATTGGAAAAAGGTGAAAAAGCTCCAGAGTGGCAGGACAAACATGCTTAGCATTTCAGCCATCATCCAAAGAGATAAGGAGAAAAGGAAAAATTATGCTTTTTGAATTAGAACTCAGAAAAGCGGGCAAGCTGAGCAGTGAGAATCAGTAAGCAGCTGCCTTGTAAGACATTTTAAAAGTATTGTCTAGGGCTGGAGAGATGGCTCAGCGGTTAAGGCACTTGCCTTTAGTGCCTAAGGCCCTGGGTTCAACTCCCCAGTACCCACATAAGCCAGACCCACAAGGTGGTGGCCCTAATTCTCTCTCTCTCTCTCTCTCTCTGAAAATGAATAAAAATTTTTTTAAAAAGTATTCTCTAGGGTTCTAAACATATTAATCCAGAAGTTAAAAATACAAATTTAGGGCTAGAGAGATGGCTCAATGGTTAAATGTACTTGTTTGCAAAGTCACAAATGGTTCAATTCACCAGAACCTACATAAAGCCAGATGGACAAAGTGACGCATGCAACTGGAGTTTGCAGTGGCTGGAGGCCCTAGAGCGCCCACACTCATTCTATCTGCTTCTTTCTCTCAAATAAATGAAAAAAATAAAATAAAATAAATGATTGAGGGCTGGGGGGGGGGGGAGTTGGGTGTGGCGGCACATGTCTTTAGTCCCAGAAGTTGGGAGGCTGAAGGAGGAGGACCAACAACAGTTGGAGCTGTGCAGTGAGTTATAGGTCAGTCTGAGCTAGAGTGAGACTGCCTAGAAAAACTTTAAAAAAAAAAATTAGGGCTGGGAAGATGGTTCAGCACGTTGAAAGACCCTTGTTTGCAAACCTGCATAGGTTCAATTTCCTAGTACCCACATAAAGCTAGATGCATAAAGCAACAAGTTTCTGGAGTTCATCTGTAGTGGCAAGAAGCCCTGTCATGCACATATTCTCTCTTTCTCTTCTGCTTTCTTAGCTTGCAAATGAAAATAAATAAAATTTTAATTTTTTATTGAGGCAGGGTCTCACTATCTGAAGCTGATCTGGAACTCACTAGCCTCACTCAAACTCACAGCAATCCTCCTACCTCTGCCATCACACCTGGCTCTAAATTTCATTTTTTTTTTTTTTAAGAGAGAGAGGAGAGAGCAAATGGGTGTGTCAGGGCCTCTAGCCACTGCAAATGAACTCCAGATGCAATTACTTCATGTGTGCTAATTTTAAAAAATTCAGGTCTGGGGAGATAGCTTAGCAGTTAAAGGTGCTTGTTACCAAAGCCTACTATCCTGGGTTCAATTCTCCAGTGCTCAATTCCCCAGATGCACAAAGTGGCACATGCATTTAGAGTTTGTTTGAAATGGCAAGAGGCCCTGATATACCCTTACTCTCACTTTCTCTTTCTCTGTTTGCAAATAAATAATTTTTTTTTTTTTTTTTTGGTTTTTCGAGGTAGGGTCTCCCTCTAGTCCAGGCTGACCTGGAATTCACTATGTAGTCTCAGGGTGGCCTTGAACTCACAGCGATCCTCCTACCTCTGCCTCCCGAGTGCTGGGATTAAAGGCGTGCGCCACCATTCCCGGCTAAATAAATATTTTTAAAAAAAATTCAGCCAGGCATGGTGGCACACACCTTTAATCCCAGCAGACATAAGAGGATTGCTGTAAATTTGAGTGAATTCCAGGTCAGCCTTGAAAGAAAAGGAAAAGGAAAGAAAGGTAAAGAAAAGTAAAAAAAGAGAAAAAGCAAAGAAAAGAAAAAGCTTTGTTTAATAGATTCACAATGTTATTCAACTATCACCACTATCTATTCCAGGACATTTTACTACCTATCCCCCTTTACCCTTTAAGGAAAATCCTATACCCATTAAGAAATCATTCCTTATTTCTCCAGTCGTCTAATTTGCTTTCTATCTCAGTGGCTAAGCGTATTATGGACTATTTCATATAAACAGAATCATACAATCTGTGGCTGTGTGTGGCTTTATTCATAATGTTTTCAAAGTTTATTCACATTGTACCTTATTAACTCATTCCTTCTTGTAGCAGTACATATAGGGTTTTGAGACTGGTTTCTTTCACTGAGCATAATCCCTTTATTGTTATATGCACACATAATTTCTCCATTTTTACTAATAGTATTTTTTCATTTTTACTTTTTATTTATTTGCATGGGGGGGGAGGCCACAGGGAGAGAATGGGTATGTCAGGACCTCTAGCTGCTGTAAATTAACTCCAAGTGCATGCACCACTTGGTGCATCTGGCTTTTTGTGGGTACTGGGGAATCAAACCTAGTTTGTTAGGCTTTGCAAGCAAGTGCCTTAAACTGAGCCATCTCTCCAGCCCACTAATAGTATTTTATTGCATGCAGTAAACATCAAAGTTTATCCAGCTATCAAGACATTTTACTCCTGATGATTTTTTCAGGAATATAATCAAATAACTCAAGGTAATTTATAATTAGGAAGTTTTTATTTATAAATGGCAAATAAAAATGTATAGAGCATATGTAGCTCTATCATAATTCCAAAATCTAACAGCAAAGTTGTTTTGAGGCAAATCCTGACCAATGATACTACATAGAGTTTTGTTTTCTCTTTTTCTTTTTTTAAAAAAATTTGAGGGCTGGAGAGATGGCTCAGCGGTTAAGGCGCTTGCCTCCAGTGCCTAAGGCCCCGGGTTCAATTCCCCAGGACCCCAGGACCCACATAAGCCAGACCAACAAGGTGGTGGCCCTGGTTCTCTCTCTCTCTCTCTCTCTCTCTCTCTCTCTCTCTCTCTCTCTCTCTCTCTCTCTCTCTATCTGTCTGCTTGAAAATGAATAAATTATTTTTTAAAAATTTTGAGGGCTGGAGAGATGGCTCAGCGGTTAAGGCACTTGCCTCTAGTGCCTAAGGCCCCAGGTTGAATTCCCCAGTACCCACATAAACCAGACCCACAAGGTGGTGGCCCTGGTTGTTCTCTCTCTCTCTCTCTGCTTGAAAATGAATAAAAAATATTTTTAAAAATTGGATACAAAGTTCTTGTATATCCAATGTTAGCCTAGAATTCACTATGCAGCTGAAGATGATTATCCTGCCTTCCAACTCCCAAATTCTAGAATTACAAATGTGTGTGCCCCATAACAAGTTAGTTTATGCAGTGTTGGTGATCAAAACTCTGGGCTTCAGGCATGCTAGTCAAGCACTCTACCAACTGAGCCATATTCTCAGCTTTTGAGTTTCTTTATACTCTATTTTTTTTTGGGGGGAGGGGTCAAGCAAATGAACAGGATGGTCAGAACTTACAATTTTCTATCTTAGCCTCTCCAATACAGGGACTACAGTATGTAGCATCCCATCTGGCTTTATAGTGTGATGATTGTACAGATTCTGCTCAAGAAGTGTTATGTCTGAGTCTGTATCATTTTAGAGGATATACTTCATGAACGTGTGTGGTAGTTTGAATGTATGTCCCCCATAGACTCAAGTGTTTTTATTAAAGCTTATTTCTACTACTTGGCTAGAGGAAGTGTTATAGGGAATTGATCCTTGGGTCAGCCCTAATGTGTGTTTGGGGGAGGGGGGAAGGATAGGATTTCCAACCTAAAGATATGCAGAGCAGTCTAAGTCCTGCCAGGGTCTGTGCTGCTTGCTTGATGGTTCATGCTTGTTGCTTTTGGATTTTGATGACTGTATGGAAGTAACTTCTGCCATTGATGGAACTTCCCCCTAGATCTGTAAGCTTTAACTAGATCCCTTACTTCCATAAACTGTTTCTGTTTGGAATTACATCCCAGCCACATGAAGCTGTCTATAACACATCTATTTCCATAACAAAGGGGGGAAAAATCACACCCATTTAATTTTGCAGGTTCTGAATAAAATGGCCCTG
>PVHP010006176.1:29449-61793 GCA_004024765.1 Zapus hudsonius
AGCACTCGGGAGGCAGAGGTAGGAGGATTGCTGTGAGTTCAAGGCCACCCTGAGACTACATAGTGAATTCCAGGTCAGCCTGGACTAGAGGGAGACCCTACCTCAAAAAAAAAAAAAGAAAAGAAAAAAAAGAAAAAGTAGGGCCCTAAGGGTTGGAGAGATTGCCCAGTGGTTAAGGCAGTTGTCTCCAGAGCACAAGGACCTGGGTTCAATTCCCCAGTACCCACATAAGCCACATGAATCTGGAGTTCATTTGTAGTGGTTAGAGACCCTGGTGCACCTGTACTTTCTCTCCACCTCTTCCTTTCTCTGTCTATATCTCTCTGCTTACAGATAAAATAAATAAATAAATAAATAAATAAATAAATAAATAAATAAATAAATAAATAAGTAGTGGCTGTAAACCAGGTGTGGTGGTACACTCCTTTAATCCCAGTACTCGGGAGGCAGAGGTAGGAAATCACTGAGAGTTTAAAGCCACTCTGAGATTACACAGTGAATTCAGCATGGGCTAGAGAAACATCTCTCGAAATCAAAAACAAAAAAGTAGTGGCCATAAACTCTATATAGGACAAACATTATATTAGTACATTGCTAAAGCTAGCAAATAGACTAATCTGTATCAGACCAGCTCCCCATACATCAACTGAAAAGATAAATCTACACATCACATGTCCTTTGCATATCTCTGCATGTAAACAACATCAATCCATCAGGGTCTAAAAAGATATCACCCAATCTACAATTGATTTCTTTTTGTGGTTTTGAGAGGTTCTCATGTAGCCATCCTGGCCTCAAATTTGTTATACAGCCAAGGCTGACCTTGAACACTTTGATTCTTTTGCCTCCACTTCCCAAGTGCTGGAATTATAGGTATGTACCATTATTACCATTCAGTTTGAACTACCATTTGTAATTTGTAAAAAAGTCACCTTTTCCACTGACATGCAAACATGATATCTCTCTCTCCCAGGCTAACTTCAAACTCCCCATAGAGCAGAGGATGACCAGGAAGCCCTGATCCTCTTGTCTCCACCCCAGAAGTACTGGGATTTATAGACATTCAACACCATGCCTGGTTTATGGAGTGCCAAACATGGAACCTTGGTTGTTGTGCATGCCAGGGACCACACTATCAACAGAGCTATGTTCTCCAGCCCTCTCACATATCACCTTTTATATTCTCTCTCTCTCTCTCTCTCTCTCTCTCTCTCTCTCTCTCTCTCTCTCTTTCTCTCTCTCTCTCTCTCTCTCTCTCTTTCTTCCAGAGGTAGGGTCTTGCTCTACCCTTGATTGACCTGAAATTCACTATGTAGTCTCAAGGTGGCCTTGAACTCCTGGCAACCCTCCTACCTCAGCCTCCTCACTACTGAATTTAAAAGGCATGCACCACCTTGCTCGAATTTTAACAAGGAAATATAAAAACCCTACCTTGAAAACAAATTCTCAAACTATCAGACTATTTTAAAACATATTCTTCAGCACATAGATAATGCTTAAGATGTACCTGCTGTGAAACCCATGTATTTTCCACATATAGCAACAACTTTAATACTCCATCTAGTGAGTGTCAAGCACTGGGAAAACAGAAGCAAACAATACAGACAAATGCCTATTGTTGTGGCATCAACTTTCTAAAGAGAAAAATTACATACACAAAACCCCAAAGTGTATGAGAGTGATAAACAAGGGTGAGATTTTAAAAATGACCAATGGGTAATTTTAGATTTAGTGGTAAGGCAATGCCTCCATGAGGGAAAATGAAGTCAAGAATTAACCACAAAAGAAAAATAGAGATCAGAAAGAAGAGCAATGTAAAGGCTCTGACACAGAAATAAATTTGCACTGGTCAAGAACTAGTGTTTTAAAATCTCAGTTTGGCAATAGCACTAATAGGAAAAGTAGAAAACAGTACAGGATGTGGTCAAAGAACCAAAGACCAGCTCATTCAGGTTTTTTTAAGCTAGAACAAGCAGTTAATTTCAGCATTTAACATATAAGGCCCATTAGAGAGTTTTTTAGGGGTGGGAGTAACATTATTTGACTGGCATTTTCAAAAGTTCATTCTACTTGTTACACAGATGTAATATCAGTAATATGGAATTGGTAATCCAATCCTTTCAATAAAAAGTAAAATATGTATAGCATGTGAGCATTTAATACATCCCAATTAAACTTTTTTAAAATCCCCATCTTGAAACTTATTTTATACACACATCAATGCTTTTGGCCTGCCAATTATGATCCTAATAGCAATTACGACTTGCAAATTTCAAGAACTTCCTCTTTGGGTCCTACACATTTACATAATTTTTATTTTGCTGGCAAATCTGACAATAGAAAGTCAATGAGTGTTAGGGAAACTAAAATTAAAGAATTTAAAGTGCTGCTATTTAGACAGAAAGATAGCTCTTCTTTCCTAAATACAACAATACTTAATGAAAACAGAGTTCATAGCACAGGACTAAAGCTGAAGTTATTACCCTTTAAGTTGAAAAGCACATTTAATCTGTAGATTCTACCTTTGGCTCCCAAAGAAAGTGTATATGAGACACATGTAAAAAATAAGATAGTGAATTCCAGGTTGGCCTGGGCTAGATCAAGACCCTACCTCAAAAAAAAAACAAAATAATTAAATAACAAAATTGAGATATACAACAACATACATGCTCTTAGTGATGTTCCCCCAAAGTCAGGGTTGATGTAATTACAATAAAGAAATAATTGGTTTTCTGAGAAATAATACTTCTAACATTACTCTTAAATTACAGGAAAAAAAAAACATATTTGCCAATTTAACACAAATAACATTCTTTTAAGCATAATAATTTATTTTTGTAGATAATTTTCTACTACAAAACCCATGTGAAAAAGAAGCTATGTAGTAGATACAAAAATTCTATCCCAAGGTAAACTGTAAAGACTGGGGAAATAGCTCAGATGAAGAGCACTTGCCTAGCTCATATAAGACCATGGGTTCAATCCCCAGCACTGCAAAAAATAAAATAACAGATTAAACAAATAACAAAAGTAAACTATATCCTCCAAAACATGGTACACTCTTGCTTGAAGATGTCTTTAAATTTTTATATTACTATGACTTTACATTCTACAATTAATCCTCTAATTTAAATTCTCCAAAACAGATCATTTAGTAACTACCTCTATTTTTAAAGCATTTTTTTGTTATAATCAGTTGTAAAAATAATGGTCAAAACCTTGAGTGCTTAACATTTCACTTCTGACTACTTCTACATTAATGCCTGAAGGATCTAACCAAACTGAAATACTACAAACGATGCATTTCAGACTACAGAATAGGGGGAGGTCAAAGAGAAAGCTCTCCTGGATCTATTTGTGGATTTCAAAAAAATCAGTTATTGCAGGACTCTTCTGACAGCAAGACTTAAAAACTCAAGAAACCACACGTTTATACAATTTCTCTGAGAAGTTGTAAATTTCACTTTGAAATAATGAAATGTAAAATTCTGTATATATCAAGCTTAATAAATCCTATTAGGATCAGAAGAAAGCATTTCACCATGATGAAGAACATGAATACTAAGTTTAATAATTTAGTTACATAAAACATATTCAGGGACAGATGTTGCAACACTCACTTTATATCTCAGAGGCACTCAGAAGAACTGGACCATGCATCCTCAAAGCCCATGTGTGGGCGAACATCCACACAAAGAACCTCAGCTAAGACTAAAGCTGGTTGTTATTTGAAGGCACTAACAGGAGGCTTCTGGATATCTTACTTGTGATTTCTTTAAAAAAAAATGTTTTCAGTAATATATGATGCAGACATATGACAAAGACCGTTCCTAACCCAAGGCCACATGCATGTAAAGAAATTCACCTGTGTTATACTCCTTCAACTGCAATTCCTTTATAGGCATGCCATCAGTAGTCCGAAAGGCTTTAAGAATCTGCAAAGAAAATGGTATATGCACTAATGATACAAACCACAGTCAAATACTTATTTTTTTCCCTACATAATTGAAAACTATGACTATTTTATAAAGGCAAGATTAAACCATGCATACACACATTCAAAAATGATAAATGAGCCAAGCATGGTGGTGCACCTCTTGAATCCCATCACTGGAAAACATAGGTAGGAGTTCAAGGCCACCCTGAGACTACATAGTGAATTCTAGGTCAGCCTGAGCTAGATTGAGACCCTACCTCAAAAAAAAAAAAAAAAGAAGAAGAAGAAGAAAAAGAAAAAGAAAAAGAAAAAGGAAGGAAGGAAGGAAGGAAGGAAGGAAGGAAGGAAAAATTACCAGGTGTATAAGAAAAGCACAAGAGCTGGGCTAAGAATGTAGCCTAATTTAGTCAGACTATCTTAGTCTTTTGAAATTGAGCAGTTAAGCCGGGCGTGGTGGCGCACGCCTTTAATCCCAGCACTTGGGAGGCAGAGGTAGGAGGATTGCCGTGAGTTCAAGGCCAGCCTGAGACTACACAGTGAATTCCAGGTCAGCCTGGACTAGAGCGAGACCCTACCTCAAAAAAACAAACAAAAAACAATGAAATTGAGCAGTTAGACATCTATATATATATTTCTGAAATGATATGCCCTCAAGAATAATTACCAGGTGTAAAGATAGTGATCACGTGTCATTTTATAAACCTCACCTCAGTGAAATCTGAATAAGCTAAATAAATTATTACAAAGTTGACTTCTTGACTTAGATTTTGTACTATAGCTATTTAAGGTCTTAACACATAAGCGTTCCCTATATATTTTAGGGGTTTTATTTGTTTTAGTCTTTTTCTTTTGTGTTTTGAGACAGGGTCTTTTCTAAAACCCTTGGTTATTTAGTTTTTTTTGGGGGAAGGGTACTGGAGATAGAACCTAGAGAATACTCAAAGCAATCTACCACTAATCTTTATCAAGAGCTCTCTCTCCTATTTTTGTTTTTGGTTTTTAAAGGCAAAGTCTCACAGTAGCCCAGGCTGACCTGAAACCCACAGTAATCCTCCTTCCTTAGCCTCCCAAGTGCTGGAATTAAAGGCGTGCGCCACTACACCTGGCTATAAAATTTTTTTGTTTGTCCTTTTAAGGAAGGGTCTCACTCTAGCCAGGCTGACCCAGAACTCACTGTAGCACAGGCTGGCTTTGAACCTCCTATTTCAGCCTCCCAATTGCTGGAATTAAAGGCATGTACCAGCTTCTAATCTATAATTTAAAAAATATTTTATTTATTTTCAAGGAGAGAGAGAGAGAGAGAGAGAGAGAGAGAGAGAGAGAGAGAGAGAGAGAGAAAGGGGGGGGTATGAGGGTCTCTTGACACTGCATATGCACTTCACATGCATGCATATCACTTTGCATATCTGGCTTTACATGTGTACTGGGAATTTGAACCTAGGCCAAACCCAGACTGGCAGGCTTTTCAAGCAAGCACCTTTAACTGTTTAGCCCTTAACCACTGAGCAATCTCCTCAGCCCCTGAATCTATACTTTCTTTTAAGGTTTAGAGACTTTATTATATTAAGAGAAGGAAAGAGGAAGAAGTACAGAGAGCTTCTGCCATAAGGAACCCATGGAGGTAAAGCCCACCCTTTGACCCAAATTGGGATCTTTTATTTATTTATTTATTTTTTGGTTTTTCGAGGTAGGGTCTCTCTCTAGCCCAGGCTGACCTGGAATTCACTCTGCAGTCTCAGGGTGGCCTCGAACTCACGGCAATCCTCCTACCTCTGCCTCCCGAGTGCTGGGAATAAAGGCGTGCGCCACCACACCCGGCTAAAAACTTTTTTTAATTGACAGAGACAGCAAGAACATATGCCTTACCTCTTCTTTTGTGGCACTTTCAGGTACCCCACTTAATCGAATAAGCGTGCTAGGTTTCTCCTCACTTGGGCCAGTTCTGTAATCTTGATCCTTAAATTCAGAATGTAAAATTATTTCACAAATAAATTTACTTTTGCATTCAAAATGAAACCCAACAAGAAATGAAGACATTCAAAATGGAAAATATTTTAAAATATTTGTCATTTTCTCCCAAAGTTTGACTTCAAATTATTGGATTGCAAGTATGCTAAGACTAAGGCTTACTGAAGGAGCCTTGAAACAGTAAAATGTTAAGAAAAACAACACTAGGCTAAAGACAGAACACATTGAATAACATTGGGGAAAAAAAAAAAAGCAAAATCACAGTCAGGCACACCTCTAATTCCAGCACTTGGGAGACAGAGGTAGGGGAACCACTGTAACTTCAAGGCCAGCCTGAGACTACATAATGAATTCCAGGTCAACCTGGACTAGAGCAAGACCCTATATTGAAAAACCAAAAAAATTTTTAGAAAGAAAAGAAAACAACAAAAATAAAAAGTTGCCACCTACTAAGTCTCAATCATACAAATAGCATAATTTAGACAAAGGTGGATTTTCCATAGTTATATGTCTGAATTCCAATCTATTTCATTTCAAAGGTTATAAAAAGAATCTAACTTTTTAGAGTTTTTTTTTTTTCTTTTCTTCTTTTCTTTTCTTGAGATAGGGTCTCACTCTAGCCCAGGCTGACCTGGAACTCTGTAGCTCCAATCTGGCCTCAAACTCACGGCAATCCTTCTACCTCTGCCTCTCAAGTGCTAGGATTAAAGGTGTGCCACCATGACCAGCTCAGAACTTTTGAGAGAAAGAAAATCTCCTACAACTAAGTAACCTTATTGCCCAGCCCATCAACAGTGTCTCCTTTTACTCTTTTTTTTTTTTTTTTTTTTTGGTTTTTCGAGGTAGGGTCTCGCTCTAGTCCAGGCTGACCTGGAATTCACTATGTAGTCTCAGGGTGGCCTTGAACTCATGACAATCCTCCTACCTCTGCCTCCCAAGTGCTGGGATTAAAGGCGTGCGCCACCACGCCCGGCTTCCTTTTACTCTTGAAAGCAGCCTGATTTGGACAAAAAAAATTAGCCAGGCATGGTGGTGTACGCCTTTAATCCCAGCACTCAGGGTGCAGAGGTAGGAGGATCGCCTTGAGTTCAAAGACACCCTGAGACTACACAGTGAATTCCAGGTCAGCCTGGGCTAGAGTGAGACCCTACCTTGAAAAACAAAACAAAAATTTATATAGTTATTATATTATATAGTTATCTAGATCTAACATTCTCAAAACCTATTATTTTGTTACTATGTGTTGACATCACCATCCAAAATAAAAGAAACCTAAATACAGATGGGTAAAGTCTAGTTTGAGATTGTTTTCATAATTGTAAATATAATCTTCCTTGCTTAGATTCAATAAACTTGGGCTGGAGAGATGGCTCAGCGGTGAAGGCACTTGCCTCCAGTGCCTAAGGCCCAGGGTTCAATTCCCCGGGACCCACATAAGCCAGACCCACAAGGTGGTGGCCCTGGCATACTCTCTCTCTCTTTCTCTCTCTCTCTCTTTCTCTCTCTGTATCTCTGCTTGAAAATGAATAAATAAAATATTAAAAAAAAAAATAAATAAATAAACTTAACATTTAAACTAATGAAATTAACTGCAAGAAGCAACTTGCAACATGAACATCACTCTCTCATGATTTTGAAAGACTTCTAAGTATTCTCTGAATAAGTTTAAGAAAATAAATTCTATGCCGGGCATGGTGGCACACGCCTTTAATCCCAGCACTAGGGAGGCAGAGGTAGGAGGATCACCATGAGGAGTTCAAGGCCACCCTGAGACTACAGAGTGAATTCCAGGTCAGCCTGGGCTAGAGTGAGACCCTACCTCAAAAAAAAAAAAAAAAAAAGAAATTCTAAACCACAAGGACTGCAAGTAGAGTTGTGAGATGCAACTCCCCAAGATTGATACTTTGAAACCAAATAATCTCAGAACACTTAAATTAGCACAATAAAACAATAACTAAATACATATTGAAAACATGATCTGAGCTGAAGGCCCTTTCTCTAAATTCCTATATATTCCACTCTTGAACACAAAGTTTGCTTTTATTTTCTTTATTTCGTTTTTTTGGGTCTCACTCTAGGCCATACTAGTTTATAACAATTCTCTACCTCAGCCTCCCCATCAGTCATCACACCGGATTAGAGTTTGCTTTTTTTTTTTTTTCCCCAGGTAGGGTCTCACTCTAGTCCAGGCTGACCTGGAATTCACTATGTAGTCGTCTCAGGGTGGCCTTGAACTCACAGCAATCCTCTTATCTCTGCCTTTGGAGTGCTGGGATTAAAGGTGTGCACCACCACTCCCAGCTAGAGTTTACTTTTTAATAGCTATGTAAAGACTGAAGATCTAGGACTCTATACTTCACCCTTGAGGAGAGCTTAAAGAACCACTTTATCAACATACCTGAAGGTCCCGTTGGGCATCTCGGGCAGTTTTGCCCTGTGGAAAAGACTTGTTTTGGCCATAGCCAAAAATCTGGCTTCCTGGTAACCTGTGATCCACATCACAGTACTCCATGCTTCTGTAATCAGTGTCTTGTCGCCCAAGAAAGTCCAAATCACCTTCTTTAAACAGACCAGCATCTGAATTCTGTTGTTCCCCTCCAGAAAGCTGTGACTTGTCTTGGCCTTGAATTGGACTCTGGCTGTTCTGAAAGTCTGCTGGGGACTCATGTTCAAAGACTACACCTGGTGTTTCTCCTTCTCTTGTTTCTGAATGTTCAAAATCTCCCTTCTGAACTCCAAAAGCCGGCCTTTCGACTGTATGGTCATGTGTGGATTCTTCTCTCTTGTTCACTTTCACATCCGAATGGTCTCGGTCTTGTGTAGATGGCTGAATGTAATCCAAAATTTTTGGATCCACAGGAGGCATGTCCCTATCTTTAAATTCTATACCAGGTCCCACCTCTCTGCCCCTAAAATCTTGATCAGTCCTGGAACGGTGTCTACCTCTGAAATCTGAATGTGGTGTATCCCTATTCCTGAAGTCTAGATCAGTAGTACCTGTACCTCGCCCTCTAAAGTCCACCTGTGTTCTGTCTTTATCCCTGAAGTCCAAATCAGATACATCTCTATTCCGGAAATCAGAACGAGACTGATCTCTGGACCTAAAATCTAAGTCTGATAAATCTCTTCCCCGAAAGTCTGGATGGGATCCATCTCGGCCTCTAAAATCTAAATCATAAGTGCCTCGTCCCCTAAAGTCAGATGGGGGAACATCCCTATTTCTAAAGTCAACGGAGTGAGCATCCCTGTCTCTGTAGTTCATATGCGGTGTCTCCCTATTTCTATAATCCATAGGAGCACCATCTCCACCTCTATAATCCATAGGTGGTCCTTCTCTATCTCGAAAATCCCCAGAATGCATGTCCCTACTCCTGAAATCCAACTGTGATGAATCTCTGCTCTGGAAATCAGAAGATGAAAAATCTCCACCCCTAAAATCATGTCCAGGTCCCTCCCCTCCTCGATAGTCACCATGTGGTCCGTCTCTAGCGCCATAGCTGAAAGAATGCTCCTCTACATTTGCAAAAGGAGGTCCCGAATGCCCCTGGAAATCAAAGGGAAGTGAATCTCTGCCAGGAAAGTTGCCAGAGTGTCTCTCTTGAGCATGACTCTTAAGGGGAGGAGGAGGATAATCCCTGTTCCACCCGGGAGCAAACCTTTCTTCTTGGCTCCCACTGTAGAAACAAAGACAGGGTTATTCATATTGTCCAGAGAGTTTGAAATCTACACACCAGCATATTCTTCTCTAATCACAGCACATTCTTCGGTAAACATTTTTTTTGGGGGGTCAGAGTTCTTTAACAAGGTCCTAGATCTGCAGAAAACAGCAAAGTTTTGCTATTTTTAAGGCGAAGTGGCGAAGTAAACTTTTATGCTCCCATTTCAGAACACGAGGAAAAGTCAACACAAGGTTTCAACATGACTGCTGAAGAAAAAGCTTTCACCCAGTCCTGCAACAGGGAAAATCCGCAATACCAGATAAGCTAACAATGGCAACATGCTACAAAAATTCCCATTCCCTAAAGCCAGGGAACATAGAATTCCAAAGTGAACATGATGATTCCTACATACTAATGCTAAAAAAAATTAATTTTAGCTGGGCATGGTGGTGCACGCCTTTAATCCCAGCACTCTGGAGGCAGAGGTAGGAGGATCGCCATGAGCTCGAGGCCAGCCTGGACCTCAAATGAGTTCCAGATCAGCCTGGGCTAGAGGGAGACCCTACCTTGAAAAAATTTGTTTTTTTAATTTTTAGAATTTATTTGCATGTTTGTGTAGGAAAAGGGGGGAGTAGGGAGAGAAAACACCAGAGGCTTGCACCACTTTTTGGGTTTGGCTTACATCAATAGCTTGAAAATTGAACCTGGACCAGAAGGCTTTGCAAGTAAGCACTTTTAACCACTGAGCCATCTTCCCAACCCTCCCCAGCTGGATTTTTTTTTTTTTTTTTTGAGACAGGGTCTCTGTGTAGCTCTGGTTGGTCTTAAACTTGCTATGTAGACTAGGGTGGCTTCAAACTTGCAAAAATTGTCCTGCCTCTGTTTCCTTAGTGTTGGATTACACGAGCCACCATGCCCTGGCTTGGCTTGTAAAATTTCTTACAGTAAGTTACAAAATTGTCTTTCCCATTACTGTTTTGAGGAGTAACATTCCAAAACATTTTATTACATCTGTAACATGGATACCACACACCTAAAATGGATGCAAGTCAAAAAGAAAGGAAAAGTGATTGCATATCATCACCAATAGGAGCACACCAGTGTAGTAACACTCTGGCTGCATCTGAATCTCAATTCTACAGTGACTCTGCCTAGAAGTGCTTTAAGCTGGGTCCCATTAATATAACTATCCAAGAGTATCACAAAGGGGCATGAATCATGCCAGGCCACAAAGCATATTGTCATTTAAGCCAAGCAACAGCATCCAAGAGTTTAAATCTAAAAGGGACCCAGCCCAGAGGACAGCATTAGGTCTTTAAACATTATCTCCATATCCCAAATGAAGAAACTGACATTTTAGATCCTAATGCCTCAAACTGAATTTTTTTTTTTTTTTTTTTGATTTTTCGAGGTAAGGTCTCCCTCTAGTCCAGGCTGACCTGGAATTCACTATGTAGTCTCAGGGTGGCCTGGAACTCACGGTGATCCTCCTACTTCTGCCTCCCCAGTGCTGGAGTGCTGGGATTAAAGGTGTGTGCCACCACGCGTAGCTCTAACTTATTTTTTTAAAGTATTTTTGTTTATTTGCAAGGGGGAGAGAATGAATGAATGAGCAACAAACATAGGTGTGCCAGGGCTGCTGTAAACCAATTCCAGATGCATATGTCACCTTATAACATTTAGGGAACCGATACTGGGGATTTGACCCTACAGCTGGTTCAAATGCTTTTGTAAATAAGCTCCTTTAACCACTGAGCCATCTCTCCAGCCCTCAAACTAACTTTTTATTATAATACTTTTTGTGTTTTTTTTTTTTTAATTTTCAAAGTAGGGTCTTGCTCTAGCCCAGGCTGACCTGGAATTCACTATGTAGTCTCAGGGTGGCCTCAAACTCAAGGCAATGCTCCTACCTCTGCCTCCCTTTAGTGCTGGGACTAAAAACATACACCACCAAACCCAGCTTAGTACAATCTATTTAAGAGATGCATAGTATTAAAATCCCATTCTCCAGGTACAGAACTCAAGAAATAAACAAAAGTTGCCCAGTCTTTCACACTAATCAACATCTTCCCTTTGCCAAATCATCAGAAAATTTTACATTTTGGTTTTGTTGAAAGATTAGGGAACAAGCCAAGCATGGTGTGCTCACACTTTTAATCCCAGCACTCAGGAGGCTGAGGTTGGAGAACTGCTTGTGTTAGAAACCAGCTGGGATTAGCAAATTCCAGATCATCCTAGGTTAGGTGAACCATGCCTCAAAAACAAAACAGTGGGCTAGAGAGATGGCTTAGTGGTTTAGGTGTTTGCCTGCAGGGCAAAAGGATTCTGCTTTGACCATAAAGCCAGATGCAGTGGCTGAAGGCCCTGGAGCGCCCATTCTCTCTCCTCTGCCTCTTTCTCTCTCTCTCTCTCTCAAATAAATAAAAATTTAAAAAAAGAGGCCAGGTGTGCCGATTCTCATTCTCTCTCTCTCTCTCCTTGCAAATAAGTAAATGAATTTTTTTTTAAAAAAAGACAAATTGGTAGGGCGTGGTGGTGCACACCTTTAATCCCAGCACTGGGGAGGCAGAGGTAGGAGTTCAAGGCCACTCTGAGACTACACAGAGAATTCCAGATCAGCCTGGGCTAGAGTGAGGCCCTACCTCGAAAAAACAAAATAAATAATAAAATAAAAAGACAAATTGGCACTTGAGAAAACAAGTGACTAAAGGCTTATCTCCTGTTTAGCAATACAAAAAAAAAAAGCATTGAGATTCAAGAACAACTCAGGTGAATCCTTCCAAAACAGATTCTACTATAAGATCCTTCAGAGCTCAAACTAAACTACAATTGATTCTGAGTTACTCAGTTCAAAAGAAGTTATAAAACCAAACCTAGAAAAGAAATTTAACATTAACATAAAGATTAAAATGATGTACATTTTAATGTATTTTCAGAACAATATTGGCTCCAACTAATATAACTTATGGCTCTATAGTTCATCATAAAAGGAACAAAATTAAATGTGCAATAGAGAGCTGAAGAGATGGCTTAGGGGTTAAGGCATTTGCCTGCAATGCAGAAAGACCAGAGTTCGATTCCCCAGTGCCCATATAAAGCCAGAAAGATGCACAAGAGGGCACATGTGTCTGGAGTTCATTTGCAGTGCCTCTCTCTCTCTCTCTTTCTCTCTCTCTCATAAATAAAGAAAATACTTTAAATAAATAAATAAAAGAAACACAATAGAACACTAAAATTAGGATGTTACCATTAACTAGTGTCACTCATATTTAACAATCATTCAAGTCCTACTGATAGCTTTCTGAAAGATTTAAGTGCCCTCAGACATTCATGAGATGAGTGCTGAGGCATCTAAATCTACCTATTTTCTGACCAGGACATGTTCAATATTGACTTATATCTGTATGTGATGAAGTTTAAAAAAAGTTCTAGGCTGGGAAGTTCAGGATTCAGTGGATAAAGTTGCTTGTTTGCATTGCCTGCTGGCCTGGGTTCAGTTCTCAGTACCAGCAACAAGCCAGATGCACCATGTGGCACATGTGTCTGTAGTTCATTTGCACGAACAGGAGGCTCTGGTACACCCATATACACAGTATCTCTCCCATAAATAAAATATAAAAAAGGAAAACCAGTTTTATTAATATAAAATTGCAAAGGGGCTAGAGAGATGGTTCAGCAGCTAAAGGCACTTGCTTGCAAAGCGTGATGGCCCAGGTTTGATTTTCCAGTATCCACATAAAGCCAGATGCACAAAGTAGTACATGTGTATAGAGTTCATTTGCAGTGGCAAGAAGCCCTGGCATGCCCATTTCACCTCTCTCATTCTCTCCTTTCTCTCCCCCCTCCCCTTGCAAACAAAAAATATTTTAAATACATCTATATGTAAAACAGCAGAGTTTAGAGAAATCTTTTTCAACCAAATAAAAATAAATTTAAGAAGAAAAGTGTTTCAAAAACATAAAAAAATCAGCCAGCCATGATGGTCCCCATCTTTATTCCCAGCACCTCGGGAGACAGAGGTAGGAAGATTGCCCTAGGCCAGCTTCAGACTACAGAGTAAGTTACAGGTCAGCCTGGGCTAGAGTGAGACCCTACCTCAGAAAACAAAATTAAAAAAAAGGAAATAAAAAACTCATTCCCTGCAATTACCATTTTCAATGTAGATCAGGCCTCAAAATAGAATGCTATATAAACTATGTGTTCCCCTAGTCAAAGATCTTAAAAAATAGGAACTGGGTATGTAGCATAGGGGTAAAGCACTTGCCTATCAGACACAAATATCTGGGTGGAATCCCCAGCACTCACCCACCAACACACACTGAGACACCTAAAAAAAAAAAAAAAAAAAAAAACCGGAACTTATGGGCTGGAAAGATGGCTCAGCAATTAAGGTGCTTGTCTGCAAAGCCAAATGACCTGAGTTTGATTCCCCAGTACCCACGTAAAGCCAGATGCACAAAGTGGCATATGCGTCTGGAGATCCTTTGTAATGGCTGGAGGACCTGCATCCCAGCACTTGGGAGGCTGAGGTAGGAGAATCACCTTGAGTTCCTGAGACTACATAGTGAATTCTAGGTCAGCCTTGGCTAGAGCAAGATCCTACCTCAAAAAAAAAAAAAACAGCAAATGCTGGGATTATAAATATATAGCATCATGCCCAATTATGTCTTTTTTTCTTTTTCCTTTGCTTCTCCTACATTTTTTCTTTTCTTTTTTTAAAATATTGTACTTATTTATTTAATTTGAGTGTGTGTGTGAGAGAGAGAGAAACATGCATACAGAGAGAGAATGGGCACATCAGGGCCTCCAGCCACTGCAAATGAACTCCAGACACATGTGCCACCTTGTGTATCTGGCTTTATGTGGGTCCTGGGGAATTGAACTCAGGTCCATCTGCTTTGCAGGCAAATGCCTTCATCGCTGAGCCATCGCTCCAGACCTCCTACATTTTTTCAATACTTTTTATTTTTACTTTTTATTCATTCTTTTGTTTGTTTTTGTTTTACAAGGTAGGGTCTCCCTCTAGCCCAAACTGCCCTGGAATTCACTATGTAATCTCAGGATGGCTTTGAACTCAGAGCAAGCTTCCTACCTTTGTCTCACAAATGCTGGGATTAAAGGTGTGTACCACTATGCCTGGTTTTTTTTTTTTTTATTTGTTTTTGAGAAAGGGTCTTACTGTATACACCCAGGCTGGCTTGGAACTTACTACAGTTCAGCTCCAACTCTCAGCAAGTAATTCTTTTGCCTCAGTTAGGATTATGGGTGTGAGTCACTATGCCCTGCTTTAGACTAATAGCTTTGTTGTTTTTGTGCTAAAACACCACATATACTTACACTAATATTTTTGAATGTGTAAATATAAAGGTCAGATTCCTTTGCCATACATATACCAAGAAAAAAAAAAAACATTAAACCACCATTCATATAACATCTTGTTAACTATAAACACAATGCAAAAATCTACCTTCCTAGCTAGGCGTGTTGGCGCACACCTTTAATCCCAGCACTCGGAGGCAGAGGTAGGAGGATCACCATGAATTCAAGGCCAACCTGAGACTACATAGTGAATTCCAGGTCAGCCTGGGCTAGAGTGAGCCCCTACCTTGAAAAAAAAATCTACCTTCCTTCCATCCTGCCCCCAGACAGGATCTCATCTTGCCTCCAACTCCCAATTGCTGAGATTACAGAGTATATCATCATGCCTGGCAGGATCAAAAGTTTGAGATTCAGAAAAAAAAAAAAAGGTTTGGGTTTAAGATCTGAGCCAGGTGTGGTGGAGCATGCCTTTAATCCCAGCAATCAGGAGGTTGGATTCCCCAATACCCATGTAAACCAGATGTACAAAGTAGCACATGCATCTGGAGTTTGTTTGCAGTGGCTAGAAGCTCTGGTGTGCCCATACTGTATGTGTGTGTCTCTCTGTCTGTCTGTCTCTCTCTGTTTGCAAATAAATAAAAAATTTTAAATGTCTATTTGCTAGGATGGAGGGTAAGAGAGAGAGACAGAAAATGGGCACACCAGCAATTCTTGCCATTGCAAATGAACTCCAAGAGGCATGAGCCACTTTGTACATCTGGCTTTACATGGGTAACTAGGGAATCTAACCCAGGCCTGCAGTCTTTATAGGCAAGCACCTTTAATAGAGGAGCCATCTTCCCAGTTGTCTCCCTGCCCTGCTTATTTTAAATTTTTTTTTTTTTTTTTTTTTTGGTTTTTCAAGGTAGGGTCTCACTCTAGCCCAGGCTCACCTGGAATTCACTATGTAGTCTCAGGGTAGCCTTGAACTCATGGTGATCCTTCTACCTCAGCCTCCCAGTGGCGTGTGGCTATGACACTCTGCTTGCAAATAAATAATAATTTTTTTTTTTTTGGGGGGGTTGAGGTAGGATCTTGCTGAAACCAGGATGACCTGAAATTCACTATGTGTCTCAGAATGGCCTCAAACTCACAAAAATATTTTTTTTAGGAAAAAAAAAAATAAAACAAGGCAGAAAGAGTGTAGAGCCACCATGGGTGGAGGGGGGTGTCCTGAAGCATTGTACTCCTCAAAAAAAAAAAAAAAAAAAGTCTACTGCTTGCACAATTTATAGCCCTCCATCCCATGGACCATTTCAACAATCCCATTGAGGAGGACCCTCAGTGGATTGGGGGCAGAGAGAAGACAATGGGGATACCAACACAAGACTTGTTTATACAGTGTTTCTAATTATTAACAATAAAGAATTAAAAAAATATTTAGGCCGGGCGTGGTGGCACATGCCTCTAATCCCAGCACTCGGGAGGCAGAGGTAGGAGGATTGCCGTGAGTTCAAGGCCACCCTGAGACTACATAGTGAATTCCAGGTCAGCCTGGGCTAGAGTAAGATTCTACCTCAAAAAACCCAAAAAAAAAAAAAAATTTATTTATTCATTTTCAAGCAGAGAGATACAGAGCGAGAGATAGAAAGAGAAAGAGAGAGAGAGAGAGAGAGAGAGAGAGAGAGAGAGAGAGAGCGCGCATGAGCACCAGGGCCACCACCTTGTGGGTCTGGCTTATGTGGGTACTGGGGAATTCAACCTGGGGCCTTAGGCACTGGAGGCAAGTGCCTTAACCGCTGAGCCATCTCTCTAGCCCAACAATAAAGAATTTTTTTAAAAAAAATATTGACAGAGGGAATAAAAAGCAAAACAAAAAATAAATTAACTCCCTATAAATCTAAAGCACACAAACCATTTATAACTATGTGCTGCTAGCTTCTCCACCCTTCTTGGCACCCAGTAACTCCCAAAACTTGCATGTAACTTAGAAAAAGGCATCAGCCGGGCACTCAGGAGACAGAGGTAGGAGGATCGCTGTGAGTTCGAGGCCAGCCTGAGAATACAGAGTGAATTCCATTCCAGGTCAGCCTGGGGTAGATTGAGACCCTACTTCAAAATACCAAAAAAAAAAAAAATTGAAAAAGGCATTAATGCCAGTAGCAAGGAAAAGCTCTAGATTCTAGACATAATCAGTAAATTTAATAGAGCATTTTATAAATATTTATGTACAACACATCTTGCTAGCTTTCCAAGTATATGTCACTTTGCTAAAATAGATAAAAGGAAACAAAAACTTCGATGAAGCCGGGCATAGTGGTGGCACGCCTTTAATCCCAGCACTGGGGAGGCAGAGGTAGGAGGATCACCATGAGTTCAAGGCCACCCTGAGACTACATAGTGAATTCCAGGTCAGCCTGGGCTAGATGGAGACCCTACCTCGAAAAACCAAAAAAAAAAAAAAAAACTTTGATGAGAGGAATTATGGTGCACACCTATAATCCCAGCAGAAGCCTGGGCAGGATGATCATGAGTTCAAGGCCAAACTGGACAACACAGCAAAATCCCATCTCAAAAATAAGAGTGGCTCACACCTATAATCCAGCACTCAGAAGGCTTTGGAAGATTGCTATGAATTTACTGCCAGTTTAGGCCAGCCTGGACTACAGAGGACTTTTAGGTGTCAGTTCTCAGCTGCTATCTCGCAGGAACTCGCCAAAAAGACTGGATGGTCAGTAAGCCCCATAGATCCTTTTTCTGGCCCTGAGACTGCAAGGGCAAGCCACCATGTTCAGCTAATTTTTTTTTTTTTAATATGGGCTCTCCGGTCCAAACTAAGGTCCCCATTTTATTACCAATTAAGCTATTTTATAAGCCCTGAGGGAATTTTTGCATTTGAAAAATCTTGCAAGACCGGGCTGCAGAGATGACTCAGCTGTTAAGGCTCCTGCCTCCAGTGCTTAAAGCCCTGGGTTCAATTCCCCAGGACCCACATAAGCCAGACCCACAAGGTGGTGACCCTGTTGTTCTCTCTCTCTCTCTCTCTTTCTCTCTCTGCTTGAAAATGAATAAATAAAATATTTAAAAAATCTTGCAAGAGGTTGAAAATGTAGCTGAGGGCAAGAGGCACTGGGTTCTATCCCCAACTTCACAAACATACATGCACAAGCACACACAACAGAAGTAAAAACTTGGCATGTTGAGTACATAGTTTCACAATCACTTTAAAACTGACTAGAAGCCGGGCATGGTGGTGCATGCCTTTAATCCCAGCACTCAGGAGGCAGAGGTAGGAGGATCACTGTGAGTTAAAGGCCACCCTGAGACTACATAGTGAATTCCAGGTCAGCCTGGACTAGAGAGAGACCCTACCTCGAAAAACAAAACAAACAAACAAAAAAAAAAAAACTGACTAGAAACTTAAGATGGTTTCTACTTCTTAAAAAAAAAAAAAAGGCTATTTCTCCACACACACACACAAATAATCTGCCTTGCCTTTATGGTAGGGCTAAAAGTTATACTATATACTTAATATTAAAATACTTGACAAATTCATTATTTGAATTTTAGGACTTACCGAAAAGGTCCTGTTCTGTTAGCAGATCGAGAATCCCCCCACATCTCTTTCTATGAGTAGAGTAAATCCTTTTCCTACCAAACGTTACAGAAAAGTACCTGTATAAAACAAATCACACACACACAAAAAAAACTTTACTTTAGAAAATGAAGTAAAAGCTAATAAACCAGTCAAGTCTTGCTTGATTTGTCACAGACCATATCAACATGAACATTTTTAGAGATCACTTTTAATATTTTTATTTTTTTCCAAGCAGAGACAGACACACAGAGAGGCAGAAAGAAAGACAGAGAGCAAGCCAGGGAGAGAGAGTGGGTGTACCAGGTCCTCCAGCCACTGCAAACAAAACTCTAGATGCTTGTGCCACTTTGTGTATCTGGCTTTACATGGATACTGGGGAATTGAACCCAGGGGGGAAAGCTCTTCCCCAACCTTCGCTCCCTCTGATCTAAAAGATATATACATATATATAAAATTGAGGGGGGTCATTTTACAGGTAGGGTCATTACTGTAGCCCAGCCTGACCTAGAACTCACTCTGTAGTCCAGACTGACCTCAAACTCACAGTGATCCTCCTACCTCTGCCTCCCCATTGTTGGGATCAAAGGCGCATGCCACCATACCTAGCATAAAAATATTTCTAAATAGTGAAAAAAGCTGGGCGTGGTGGTGCATGCCTTTAATCCTAGCACTTGGGAGGCAGAAGTAGGAGGATTGCCATGAGTTCAAGGCCAGTCTGTGACTACACAGTGAATTCCAGGTCAGTCTGGGCTAGATGGAGACCATACTTCCAAAAACAAAAACAAGACAAAACAAAATAGCGAAAAAAAAGGAATAGTGATAGAAAATATTAAGTGAACACTTTCTGCATACCAGTAACTAACTATCCTGTAGGCATTACATGTATTATATCATAAATCCAGGGCTGGGGATATAGTTCAGCAGTAGAAGGCTTACCTAAAATTTATGAGGTTCAATCCTTAATACCGCAATAAATATATCCCCTCCTTAAAATGTGATGGCGATATTTATTAACCTCACTCCAGATGAGGAATTTCAAACTCAGGTAAATTAGAAATTTGTCCAATGTCAACGAGTTAGTAAAGGGGTCAGAGACTCAATCTCTGATTTCTGAAACCCTTTAATTACCCATTCTCTTTAATTACTCATTTGTTTAAAAAAAAAGAAAAAAAAATTTGCTGGATGTTATGGTGCATACCTTTAATCCCAGCACTCAGGAGGCAGAGGTAGGAGGATTGCTGTGAGTTATAAGCCAGCCTGAGATTACATAGTGAATTACAGGTCAGCCTGGGCCAGAGCAAGACCCTACCTTGAAAAACACACACAAAAAAATTTTTTTAACTCATTCTCCTAGTCCCACATTTTGACAGTAATAAAAGGCACTCAAAGTCAGGCATGGTGGCACAAACCTCTAATCCCATCACTCTGAAAGCAGAGGTAGGAGGATCACTGAGAATTCAAGGCCAGCCTGGAACTACATACAGAATGTCAGATTAGCCTGGGCTAGAGTGAGATTTTACCTTGAAAAAAACAAAAAATAAAATAAAAGGCACTCTATAAGTGATGTATAATGTATAAAATGTATATACTGTGATATAAGAAATGTAAAATGTGTAATGTATAATGTATAAAATTTTAATGCATAAAAACCTATCAGAGCCAGGCATCGTGGCGCACGCCTTTAATCCCAGCACTCAGGAGGCAGAGGTAGGAGGATCACCATGAGTTCAAGGCCACCCTGAGACTATATAGTGAATTCCAGGTCAGCCTGGGCTAGAGTGAGACCCTACCTCGAAAATCTAAAAAAAAAAAAAACTATCAGAAAATTTAATTCTATTTTTACTTGGTATATAATTATATAACTCCTTCATAGGATCACCTTTAAAATTTCAAAACTTTCCAATAGTCTCACAACTCTGCATTAGAATATTAACATCAGTTTATACATCTAAACATGTTGGTAGAAGAGCACATTTAAAGGCCGGGCGTGGTGGTGCATGCCTTTAATCCCAGCACTCGGGAGGCAGAGGTAGGAGGATCGCTGTGAGTTCGAGGCCAGCCTGAGACTACATAGTGAATTCCAGGTCAGCCTGGACTAGAGCAAGACCCTACCTCGAAAAACCAAAAAAAAAAAAAAAAAAAAAAAAAAAAAAAAAAAAAAAAAAAAAAAAAAAAAAAAAAAAAAAAAAAAAAAAAAAAAAGAGCACATTTAAGGGTTTGTAGCTGAGTGGTAGAGCACTTACCTAGCATGAACAAGGTACTATGTTCAATCCACAATACCACAAGAGTACATTTAATAACCTCCCCTTAATCAGGCACAAACCTCCATGCCTATAATCCAGCACTTGGGAGGTAGAGGCAGGAGGATCAGGAGTTTTGAGGCCAGTTTTGACAATGTAGCTAATTTAAGGTTAGACTAGGCTGCATGAGACCATGTCAAAATTCAAAATAAGGGTTGGAGAGATGGCTTGGAGGTTAAGGCACTTGCCTGCAATGCCCAACAACCCAGATTTGATTTTCCAGTACCCACGTAAAGCCAGATGCACAAAGCAGTGCATGTATCTGGAGTTTGTTTACAGTGGCTAGAGGCCCTGACATACCCATTCTCTCCTTGAAAATAAATATTTTTAAAATGCAAATTAATAATAGTAGTAACACTGGGGAGGGGGGCAGCGGGGAATTGGGGATAACAACTCATTGTTTGCCCACTAAATATTGTAACTCATTATGGACAATAAAAAAAATAAAATATACAAAAAAAAAAAAAAAGGGCTGGAGAGATGGCTCAGCGGTTAAGGCACTTGCCTCCAGTGCCTAAGGCACTGGGTTCAATTCTCCAGGACCCACATAAGCCAGACCCACAAGGTAGTGGCCCTGGTGTGTTCGCTCTCTCTCTCTCTCTCTCTCTCTCTCTCTCTCTCTCTCTCTCTCTCTCTCTCTGCTTGAAACTGAATAAATATTTTAAAAAGAGAGTACAACCTTAAAAATAATAATAACAATAACAACAATCTCCCATTACAATTCTCCAGTTAGCAATTTTTTTGTCTGAAGAGCTACAAGAACCTAAAATTCTAAAGATAAGAACCCAAGGGCTAGGGAGCTGGTTAAACAGGTAAAAGCTTGCCACAGGAGCATGAGGGCCTGATTCTCCCTGAGTTTGATTCCCCAGCACCCCTGTAAACAGCTGGGTGTGGCCACTCATACCTGTAACTCCAGTCCACTGGGGGAGTGAAGACCAGATAATCCCTGGAGCTCACTGGTCAGTCACTCTGACTGGAAAAAATAAATAACCAGCTGTTCCAGGTTCAGTGAGAAAAATCTGTCTTAAGGAAACACATGGATGAGTAAGAGGAGGATATGATGTTCTTTTCTGGCTTCCACACACGTGCACATGGAGCACACACATCTGTGTCACATGTGCATACACCACTAACATGCCAAAAAAATAAAAATAAATCCAAAAGTTTTATGTAAGGAGGGTTGGAGATATATGCAGTTCAGTGATAAAGTTTTCTTCACAGGTATAAAGCCCTAGGCTTCAATCCTCAGCAGGGGTGTTATGACTGTCCAGAGCCATTTCTTATCTAGCCCTTAGGTTATTTATTTACATACTAGTTAAGGGTTTTTTGTTTTTTTTTAATGAACGCTGTGTCTTCCTATATAACTCAAGCTAGTCTCAAACTTGCCATCCTACTTCAGCTTCCCAAGTGCTGGGATTACTGTGAAAGACCACTAGGCTGGGCATCAGACTCAACTTTTGTATTTCACCAAAATGATATCATTTGTTTCTTTGCACATTGTGCTTCCTGTTACTCACCTAGACAGACAGCTCTCCCTAGGTCCTCACAAGTTTGATAACTGTGACATATTTAAATCATTCGTACTGGTGACATTATTTAACAGGAAGTCAGAAACTAACAAAGCTAAGGCACAATCCAGAGTTCAGAAAATAAATCCGGTGACCTGGAGCTTTATAAAGCACTACCCAACTCCTTCACTTAAACCCAAAAGCAAGCAAATAATAGCAAAAAGAAAGAAAAAATACAATGAGCCTTACAGTCGATGTAGTCTACAAAACAATTTCTTTTTATTTACAAAAAAAAAAAAAATGCAGTCCCAGAGCTGAATCCGTTAACACAGCAGGTTCTAAGAATAAGAAGAAAAAAAATATCTACAACGCAAAAGGAATCTAAAGCACGAATTTTTTGAGGAAACATCCCTTTCCTCCCACATTCGGCCACCGGGCACAGAAGTCGCCAGTCCGCTCGCCAGCCTCCCGGTTCCACGGCCGCGTGGGCTAGGTTCTGAGCTCCCGCACTCTCTGGTCCGGCAGAGCCCACTCGTGCGTGGACACCGGGGTGGAGGCGAGACTCCCTCCCTAGCGATGCCCCAGAATTGGATGTGAAGTAGAAGAGGTAGGAAGAAAAAAAAAAAAAAAAACAACACCGGAAAGCCCGCCCGCCGCTGCAGCCCGAGCCCCGCGCAGCAGCCCCGACGGTCCCTGACGCCACGGCCGGCCGAGCGCTCCTCAGTGGGACCGGTAACCTACGGGCGCGTCGAGCCCCGCCCCGGGTCCGCGACCGTTCGGTGGCGTTCTGCCTCAGCACACCGCCGCTCCGCCCGCTGTCTTCGCGAACGGAGGCCGCGGGCGCCCCGTCACCCTTAAGTCGCCGCTTCACGGCCGCGCGAGCCCACGACTTCCAGAGCGGCCGCCGCCGCTGACCCGGCACGCCCTCTCTCCCGCCCCGGGGCCCTTACCGAGGCAGCGCAACCTCCGCGGCCCGATCCTCCTCCTGGCCAGCCGCCGCCACCGACCCAGCGTCGCGCACACCGGAACTTCCTCCCCGCAGGCTCCGGCTTCCACAAAGGCGTCGCGCCGCCGCCTTCCGCGCATAGCCCGCCGGGAGATGGAGTACAGGGCTGTGTCCCGTTACTTTCGCTCCCGCCATGCCTCGCGCGCGGGGAGCCTGACCTCTGGGCAAGAGTTGAGAAGCGGGCGCTGCTCGCCGCCATCCAATGGGAAGGCACGCTTCCTCGGCCCGCGGGGCCTGCTGGGAGTAATGGCTGGGCCCCTGTCGGTTACCGGCCTGTTCGCTTGTGCTATTCTGGGACTTGAGCCTCGTAGGACTTAGTCCGTTAAGGCAAAGGGCTGCCGGACACGGGGACGAAATGGAGAATGAGCACAAAAGAAGCCCGAGAGCCGGGCGTGTTGGCGCACGCCTTTAATCCTTGCACTTGCAAGTTGAGGTAGGAGGATTGCCGTGAGTTCGAGGCCAGCTCGGGCTAAAAAGTGAGTTCCAGGTCATTCTAGGCTAGAGTGAGACCCTGCCTCAAAAATAAATAAATAGGACTGGCGAGTTCAGGCGTTGCAAAGCCTAAGGACCTGGGTTGGATTCCCCAGTACCCACGTAAAGCAGATGCACAACGCGGCACATGTATCTGGAGTTCGTTTGCAGCGGCCCGAGGGCCTGACGCGCCCATCGTGTCTCCTCTCTCTGCTTGCAAATAAATATTTAAAATAAATAAAGGCTCTTGAGTTGGATAAACAGTCACCAAAGTCTGTGTCCTTTTTTCCACTCTGATGACTTTCTGGCATTCCAGCTTTTAAAAAAGGCAGGGCTGGAGAGATGGACTCAGCGGTTAAGGACCCGGGTTTGATTCCCCAGTGCCCACATGAAGCCAGCCGCACAAGAGGACGCATGCATCTGGAGTTCCTTTGCAGTGGCTAGAGGCCCTGGAGCACCCATTTCTCTCTCTCTCTCTCTCTCTCTCTCTCTCTCTCTCTCTCTCTCTCTCTCTCTCTCATAAATAAGTTAATAAAATATTTTATTATTCGTTTAAGAGAGAGAGAGAGGCAGAAAGTATGGGCGTGCCAGGGCCTCCAGCCAGTACAAACGAACTCCAGATGCATGTGCCACCTTGTGCATCTGGCTTTACGTGGGTACTGGGGGGTGCAATTTGGGTGCTTCTACTTTACAGGCAAAGCCTTAACCACTAAGCCATCTCTCCAGCCCCCCCCCCCAAAAAAAAATTTTAAGCCAGGCAGACAGACCAACTCATAAAGGAAAAACAACCTGGCTTCCACAAGCATTTGCTAGCTCTCTGCAATAAGTAACCAAAAATGACTAGTGCAAGGTCACCTACAGGAAAGACAAGGCAACACAGCTGACAGTTTAAAGACCACTTCCAAAATCATCCAGCTAATTTTGTTCCAACAGCCAGTTCCAAGTTACCAGGTAGATTGCTTACACTGTGGAAAGGCTTTCTGGTCCCAGCAACCTGGTGTCTGTGTCAGTAGGCCCTCAGGGAAGATAACCTGATTTTGTAACCCAAATTCAGCATTACAGGATCCAAGAAGTATGCTATAAGGAATGCCTATAAAGTAGGCTTAATTGTAGAGTGGTCTTTAACTTCCCACTTTTTAGACATCTTGATGGGCCTCAAGTCATTTCTCTCTCTCTCTCTCTCTCTCTCTCTCTCTCTCTCTCTCTCTCTCTCTCTCTCTCTCTCTCTGTGTGTGTGTGTGTGTGTGTGTGTGTGTGTGTGTTATAGTAAACCTCATTACTGTAATAAAAATGAACCCAACCAAAAGGAGCTTGTGGAGAATTGGGTTTATTTTGGCTTACAGACTCAAGGGAAAGCTCCATGATGGCAGGAAAAACAACATTAGCAGAGGGTGGACATCACCTCCACCACAGAACTATAAACAGTAGCAGGAAGGTGTGCCAAAAGGTGGCAAGGGAAAGCTGGCTATAACCGCATAAGCCCGCCCCCAACAACACACCTCTAACAAGGCTCCAACTCCAAAACTGCCATCAGCTGGGGATCAAACATTCAGAACACATAACATCTGTGGGGGCCACCTGGATCAAACTCTTTTTCTCTCTCTCTCTCTCTCTCTCTCTCTCTCTCTCTCTCTCTCTCTCTCTCCTTGCAAATTAAATAAAACAAAACCAAAAATTAAAAAAATCAAATTCCAATAAAATTAAGTAATTTGCCACAGCTGCAATATGGAGGTGAAGGGGGTTCCAAACCCAGATCTGTCCTATAACAAAGTTCACATTCCTGTCTCCTTTTCCCTCCCTTATCCCCCTCAGTCTCACTGTATTCCTCTCATCACTTGCCAGTCTCTATGTCCCAGAAAAGAATAACTCCTCCTCCCCATAGTCAAGCCCCTCCCCTACCTAGAACAGCACATGGTCTGGTCCCATCATGTGCAGGTCTTGTGCAAGTAACCATAGCTGGCTTAAGTTCATGAGTACAATGGCCTTGTTACATCCATACTCCAGAGTTCACAGCGCTCCTCCCCATCTTCCAGCTCAGCTCCTACATTCTTTCTGTCCCATCTTCCTAGATGTTCCTTGAGCCCTGGAGGGGATAACATATATGTTTTCCATAGGCCTGAGCACTTACCAGTCACTTATCTTCAGCACTTGACCAGTTATGGTTCTCTGTGTTGACCGCCTCCCACTGACAAAAAAATAATAATAAGGGCTGGAGAGACGGCTCAGCAGTTAAGGCATTTGCCTGTAAACCCTAACAACAAGGGTTCAATTCTCCAGTACCACATAAAGCCAGATGCACAAAATGGTGCATGCATCTGGAGTTCCTTTACAGTGGCTGGAGGCTCTGGCATGCCTATTTCTCTCTCCTCTCTCTCTTCCTGTCTTGGTCTCTTTCTGCTTATAAACAATAATAATGAGGAGGAGGAGGAGGAGGAGGACGACGTAGTAGTAAATGTAGGTTTGGGGAAGTTGAATCAGTGGGTAAAAGCACATGCCACACAAACACGAGGGTCCAAGCCAGCATGATCCTCAGCCATGTGTGCCTGCATCCCCCAGTCCTGTGAGGGTATAGACCATAGATTCACTGGAGTTTGCAGATCAGCCAGTCTAGTGGAAAATGGCAGATCTGGGTTCATTGAGAGACTGTTTCAAGGAAATAAAGTGGAAGAGAATAGGGAAAGGTACCTGATGGTCTCCTCTGGCCTCCACATGAGTGCACAAGAGGCACATGCATCTGCACACATGTGCATACACTGATGCACACACATTAAAACTAAATAAATAATAAAAAGCTTATGACGGGCTGAGAACAGAAACCTGATCTATAGGTAGAAAGATATATGAGATAGTCTCACAACATCAGTTTAGCAATACAATTCTTCATAAGGGCCCACCTTCTCTCTAGCCACAGGTTTTTTGTTGTTATATTTTATTTATTAATTTTCAAGCAGAGAGATACAGAGAGGGAGATACAGAGAGAGAGAGAGAGAGAGAGAGAGAGAGACAGAGAGAGAGCACACCAGGGCCACCACCTTGTGGGTCTGGCTTATGTGGGTCTGGCTTATGTGGGTCCTGGGGAATTGAACCCAGGGCCTTAGGCACTGGAGGCAAGTGCCTTAACCACTGAGCCATCTCTCCAGCCCCAGCCACAGGTTTTTTACCTGGCTTTCAGTACCAGATATGAATTCCCCTAGTGAAGCAAGCCTCAAATCTAATCATACAGTTGTTGGTTGTCCCAATACCAGCCACGCCACTATTTCATTGGAATGCTCCACTTGTATGGTGAGTCCGTATTGTAGAATGCAGGGTTCCTCACTGGGTATCGTAGTCAGCCACACACTGTTGGGATGAACCTTCAAACCAGCCACAGTTTGGGGAGGAAAGTATTTATTAAAGTAACAGATCCAGGGGAAGTTTCAGAAAGGAGAAAGAGACTGGCCCCCTTTCACAGCTCCAAGCAGATAGAGAGAGACTCCATAACCAGCACCTCAAGTAAGCACAATCTACCAAACTACCAGACTTGAGCTCCGGCTGCTCTTTGTATAGCTGGAATTTTACATCCACCCCAGAATCACCTTAGGGCTGGAGCCTAGGATCCAGCATAGGTGACACCTCCTCCAGTCAGGCAGTTGGAGAAGAAGTTACACTTTTGAATCTATTGGGGGACATCCATTCAAAGTACCACACTGGGTGTTATTATTGATGACTTTTTTTTTGAGGTAGGGTCTCACTCTAGCCAAGGCATTCCAGGCTGGCCTCAAACTCACAGAGATCCTGCTAGTGCTGGGACTAAAGGCTCCCAGCTTTTGATGTCTTTTCTCTGTCAGCTGCTTTCATAGAACCTTCTGGCACTATGAAAACTAATCAGCAGGATTGAAGCTTCTGCTTCAATTCCAACTTGATTTCTCCATGTACCACAATGTTGTAGTATGTCAACAAACACGGACTTACCTAGCTGGAGAGGTGGCTCAGCTCTTGCTTGCAAAGTCTGCCAGCCTGGGTTTGATTCTCCAGTACCCATATAAAACCAGATGCACAAAGTGGTATATGTATCTGGAGTTTGTTTACAGTGGCAGGAACCCCTGGTGCACACATACTTTCTCTGTGTCTGCCTCATTCTCTCTGTCTCAAATAAATACATAAAAATGTTCTAAAGATGTGGTCTTACTAAAGTTCAGTTCTGTTAGGCAGCCAAGAACCATGGCAATAGCTTGTATTGTTTTGGGGGCCTTGGAGGCTCCCTAACAACTGTTTAGTAGATATCTCGTGCTTGGCACTGATAGTATGGTTTGATAACCCATCACTACCAGGAGCAGTACTATCCATCAGCGAAGGGTTCCTCTAGTCATTCTATCTTTTTTTTTTAATTTTTCCCATTTTTTGAATATTTTATTTATTCATTTTCAAACAGAGAGAGAGAGAGAGAGAGAGAGAGAGAGAGCTCACCAGGGCCACCACCTTGTGAGAAAGAGAGTGGGTGCGCCAGCTCCAGCCACTGCAAACAAACTCTAGATACATGCGCAACTTTGTGCATCTGGCTTTACGTGGGTCCTGGGGAATCCTTCTGGTTTGCAGGCAAATGCCTTAACCACTAAGACATTTCTTCAGCCCTTGATTATTCTTTTTTTTTTTTTTTTTTTGGTTTTTCGAGGTAGGGTCTCACTCTAGCCCAGGCTGACCTGGAATTCACTATGTAGTCTCAGGGTGGCCTTGAACTCATGGTGATCCTCCTACCTTTGCCTCCCTAGTGCTGGGATTAAAGGCGTGCACCACCACGCCCGGCCTTTCCTAACTTACTGATCACTGCAGACATTCTAAGTTATACTAATGGGCCTGGAGATCCAAAACTAGAATCCACATATGAGAGAGAATATGCAGTATTTGTCTTTTTTTGTTTTTGTTTTTTTTTTGTTTTTGTTTATTATTTGTCTTTTTGTTGTTGTTTTGTTTTGTTTTTCTGAGGTAGGGTCTCACTCTAGCCATGCTGACCTGGAATTCACTATGTAGTTTCAGGGTGGCCTTGAACTCACAGAGATCTTCCTACCTCTGGCTCCCTAGTGCTGGGACTAAAGGAGTTTGCCACCACACAGGGCTTTTCATTCTTTTTTTGCTCACTCATTTGTATGCATTCCCTCTGTCTCTGTATCTCTGTCTCTCTGCCTCTGTCTCTCTCTCTCTCACTCACACACACACACACACCCTCCCCCCTCCCTCCCTTATCTGAGTCTCTCCCAGATCAAAGGTTCCCTTTGGGCATCAACATTGTCAGAGCTTCAGGTTGGCACTGTCCACCTGCTGGCCAGTGCACCCTCCCTCTACCTTCCCAAACTTCCCTTTCCTACACTCTTAAAGTTACAGCACATCTTTAATTAGGGCAGATTAACAAAATACTTTGATTTATAGCACCCACGTTAAATCTCAGCGCCTTTTTTCTAGGACTCCCCCCCCCCCAAAAAAAAACACCTTACACTTATGTTTTCCCGTTTTTATTGCTTCGTGTCTAGGAAATTACAATCGTTTCCTTGCTCTTGTAATCACTGGGGAGCTTTTTAAATAATACTGATTCTTGTTTTCCCCACACCCGTCCAATTAAATCAAAATCTCTAGGGGTGGTTTCCAGGCTTGTGTACATACACGCTTTTTGTTTTTTTGGGTTGTTTTGTTTTGTCTTTGTTTTCCTGAGGTAGGGTCTCACTCTAGCCCAAGCTGATCTGGAATTCACTCTATAGTCTCACGCTTGCCTTGAACTCACGGCGATCCTCCTACCTCTGCCTCCCGAGTGAAAGGTGTGTACCATCATAGTATTTTTTAAAAGCCCCCCAGGTCATTCTGTGGTGCAGCGTAGAGAACTACGTGGAGCAGAAGGTGCTTTTGTTTGTTAGCAACGATTTGTGTGTCTTTTGCATCAAAAAGCAACGATTTGTGTGTCTTTTGCATCCCTTAACAGCGCGGTTGAGCCCACTAATGACATTCAGGCTCCTTCCACGGTCAATGAGGAAAAAGCCAACGTCCCTTTCTCCCCCTGAACAAAGCCTTCAGTGGTTAGGACAGGTGGATGGGGAGTCCAAGACCCCGGCCCCCGAAGGCGAGCAGGGAGGAGGCGTGCCCAGCACGGAAGGAGGCGGAGCCTGGTGAGGCACCACCCCGACTTGGTCAGGCTCCGCCCCCTGCCCCACTGGGCTCCTGAGCCCGGAACCGCCCGCGACGCTTTAGGCTACGGACTACATTTCCCACAATGCATCCAGGGCCGGGGCGGGCCACCGGAGCCGGGCCTCTGCCGCCAGCAGCCGGCGAAGGCTGTCTTCCTGCGCTGGCGGTGGAGTGAGGGTCGGTCGGAGGGATCAGGACCTTCGCTGTGGCTATGTTTGCGTCCGCCAGGGGCGTTAGCCCCGCAAACCTGCGCCCTCAAGTCAGGCACGGCTGGAATCTCCTGTCCCCCCAGGGCTCTGGCAGAGGGCAGTGACCAGCACCTCTGAACGTCCTGTGTCCCCTCCAAGAAACAGGTGAGTCCACGTGGCCCGGGGGGCAGCGTGAGGCAGGAGAGCTGTCATCCTTAGAGGGAAGGGCTTGAAGACTGGGGGCCCCCTGTCATCTACAGTGACAGAAGTACTGAATCTCCTTGAGGTCCTTCAGCCGGCTGGCCCCTAACTGGACAGTACAAAAGACGAAGCCGAGAACCCAACCCATTGGCCTGGAGGGCAATATCCTGTAGTTGATCCCATCGCAGACATACTCGGACCTCAGAGTACTCTCAAAAAGAGACGGAGTGGGTGGTGGAGTGAGTCAGGCAGTGCATGGGGAGGGGGGAAGGATTGGGGCCTGGGACTTTGTTCTCAAGGGTGCCCTGGCTCAGATAACTGGGCTGTCCCTTGCACTGGGTGAGCTACAATTTCTGGGCTTGGGAAATGTGAGTAGCCTTTGTCAGGAAGGGGAGTGGCTGCCAGCAGTGACAAGGACCAAGCTAAGCGCTCAGCAGAGTAGGCGTTCTGCAGAAGCAGCCATAGCACACCTGAGCCCTGACTTCTGTGACACATCTTGCATCTTGGCACCAGCCTTCCAGATAGAACAATGGGTCAAGGCTTGTTGAAGCAAGACCCAAGCAGGAAGAGAAAGTAGGTGTTAGAAGTTTTGGGGTCCCTTCCCTCTGGAGTATCTGAGGGCAGAAGGGAGACACACTAGAAAGGCTGATAGCATTAAATTGATGACATTGCCCAAAGGCTCCTCAGGGCACTTCTAGGAAAAGTAGCAAGCTCTTGATTTATCTACAGGGGCTGCCTGAAGTGTCCCCATAGGGACATCTGGGGTTGATTCTGAGAACCTCCCTTGCCTAACTGCTACAGGCCCAGCTTCCTAGGAGAAGCACAGGTTATGGCTCCTGTGGAAGTCAGGTGGGTTTTACTGTGACTCACCAGGCTTTCATGCCTGAGTTTTCAGGGTGAGTACCCAGAGAGCTGTTACCTTCACCAAACTTTTTTTTTTTTCGAGGTAGGGTCTCACTCTAGTCCAGGCTGACCTGGAATTCACTCTGTAGTCTCAGGGTGGCCTTGAACTCAGGGCAATCCTCCTACCTCTGCCTCCCGAGTGCTGGGATTAAAGGAGTGTGCCACCATGCCCGGTTCTTCACCAAACTTTCTAGTTTAACCCCAAACTGACCTTGGAGAGGCTAAGATACTACAAGATGAAGTAGCCTAGACAGCTGACCCCACTCCCTCACCATGCAGGCACCATGCTGGATGCACTTAAAAACACTGGCCTTAGTAGAAACCCACAAGGCATTCTGAGAGAGGCATCAGACAGGACTTAGTTGCTATAGACCTTGTTTGGATTTTTTTTTTGTTATTGTTGTTTTTGAGGTAGGGTCTCACTCTAGCCCAGGCTGACCTTGACCTGGAATTCACTCTGTAGTCTCAGGCTGGCCTTGAACTCACAGGGATCCTCCAACCTCTGCCTCCCAAGTGCTGATATTAAAGGTGTGTGCCACTACAACAGACAGGCTTTGTTTGGATCTTTTTTTTTTTTTTCAAGATAGGGTCTCACTCTAGCTCAGGCTGACCTGGAATTCACTGGAGTCTCAGGCTGGTCTTGAACTCAGCGATTGTCCTACCTCTGCCTCCCGAGTGCTGGGATTAAAGGTGTGCGCCACCATGCCCTGCTGTTTGGATTTTTTAAAAAATATTTTTATTTATGCCGGGCGTGGTAGTGCACGCCTTTAATCCCAGCACTAGGGAGGCAGAGGTAGGAGGATCACCATGAGTTCAAGGCCACCTGAGACTACATAGTGAATTTCAGGTCAGCCTGGACTAGAGCGAGACCCTACCTCGAAAAACCAAAAAAAAAAAATGAAGTCTGAATGCTACATAAGAATCATAGGGCTAAGCCGGGCGTGGTGGCGCACGCCTTTAACCCCAGCACTAGGGAGGCAGAGGTAGGAGGATCACCGTGAGTTCAAGGCCACCCTGAGACTCCATAGTGAATTCCAGGTTAGCCTGGGCTAGAGTGAGACCCTACCTCGAAAAACCAAAAAAAAAATGAATCATAGGGCTGGGGAGCTTAATCATAAAGCTTGCCAAACTGGGTCCAATTCCCCTGGTGCGCCCAT